>PVLD010003106.1:0-34264 GCA_004027595.1 Dinomys branickii
TTTTTTTTTTTTCTTTTTTTTTTTTTTTTTTTTTTGCGGTACTGGGGATCGAACTCAGGACCCTGCGCTTGCCAGGCAAGCGCTTATTCCACTGAGCTATATCCCCAGCCCCTCCAGGTTGGTCTTGAACTTGCTGCGATCCTCCTGCCTCAGCCTCCCAAGAACGTTTCTATTCTTTGAAAGCACAGTGGTAGAGTGAAAACTGTACTAGAATGGAAGCAGGACACCTGAAGGCGATTCTTCTCTCCCTTCACCCCAATCTCTCCTGCCACACGGCTTTCTCAATTTTTTTCTTGGCTTCAGCTATTTCATGTGTAAAATGTGAATATTTGGGTTTGCTTCAAACCGATGAACTCAATAACCCTTTCAGGACTAAGATATATAGTTTTATTTAATAATATTTATATACATATATATTTTTTTTCTTTTATACTTTATTTTTATTTTATTTATTTATTTATTTATTTATTTTTCCGGTACCAGGGATCGAACTCAGGACCTTGCACTTGCCAGGCAAGCGCTTATGCCACTGAGCTATACCCCCAGCCCCTAATAATATTTATAAACAATATTAAATAGTCACTATTGTCAAAATGGTATTAACCAGTTATATGCTGGGGATTTAATGTCCTAATAGTAAAATGGCTACAGTTATTAGTAGTGAGATCATTTAATAAAATAAAACAGGCAAGAAATGTGAAAAAGAAATTCAATAAAACAGTGCATTTGATCATATTTTTTAACTTTTTCTTTAGCCTTCCTTGTCAATTACAATCATTAAAACTTAAGGGTAAAATTTTACTTTCTCGTTTAGGGTACCGTCTACCTACATATTTTTTCTCATCAGTATCTCTGTAAGCCCAAGTATCCAGATTTAATTTTTGCTTCTTTTTTTCTCCTACAGTCTCTAGCTGATTTTGTAATTCTGCTTATTTCAAAAACAAAGGTTTTAAAAACTTTAAGCCGAGACTACGAGTGGACGGTGAAGCCAATTTAGGAGTTCCATTAGCATCATTTAACATATGAAAACGGAATTTTAAAAAGCTCATGTGTACAGTAAATTTTATTATGAAATTCCAGATTTTATACACACAGCGAATGATGAGTAAGTCCTGCTTTTCATCCTGGGTTGCACATAAAATGTTACAAAACATTCACAGTGACAAATAAACTCGATAGATGCTTGCTGATTAAGCGCCTCTGTTGTTTCTGCTCTGCCTGGTTTGGACGATTTTCCTCATACGTATTACTTATCTGTAACACTTCCCACGAGCCTAGTTACTGCTCATGCAGTACACCGACCAATCGCCATGAGGAGCGCAGCGGCTGGTGCTGGCGGACTCAGCCTCTCTGCACAGCCCTGCGTCTGGGCCTCAACTGCTGCTCCGCGCCTTACGGTTCCCAGTGGAAGCTACTGCCCCAAATCTTTTGAGGGAGGGTAGAGATGTTAGAGGTCCAGTTCTGAAACTGGGAACACTTCTTTGGTAAGAACAATTCAAAGAATCAAGTATAAGGTAGAACATACGACAGTCTGAATAGTACTCCAAGCAGTACTGTATTTTGAGAGTTTCAGGAAAATTCCTAAGAGAAGATACCAAGTTCATAGTGGTTCTGCCAACTGGAAAAGTATTTCTAAAAATATGAGGCCTTAGCCTGGGCTACAAAGTGACCTCAAGGCCAGCCTGAGCTGCTGCGCAGTGAGACCCTGTCTCAAAAAGACAAAATAAAAATAAATAAATAAAAACGTGGTCTTAAGATCCTCTCCATGTAATTTTCATAGTTCCAATGAAATAGTTTTCCTCACAAAAGGAAAGCGGAGAAAGGGTACTGAGATAACATGTTAAAGTTAACCACAAAGGATCCTTTCTTTTCTGCTACAATAATCTCAGTAGAGTTCACTTGTGGTGTTACTGATGCAACTGGACATACTTGGATATAAAGCTGTCCCTGTATATATGAAATACCAGTGTTTTCTGAAGTACAGTTTATCGCTGGTATGGTACAAAATGATTTAGACAGCATACAACAAAACACTTAAACATTTTAATTGTAAATATTTTAGTGTATCTTACTAAAATGCCATGAACAATATTGCACAAAGTGAGTAAGTAGTCTCAAACGTACTGGTAAGTAGTACATAACTGTGGTAAAACAGGATGGTAGCACGTAAGTTAGTATAAGTATCGTCTCTCCATATTCCTTCAGATGTTAACACTCAAAGTTCTGATGAGAAAACAGACCAAGGGAACCCTCAATATTTAAAGGGAAGGCTTTACTTTTTAATTGCTGACTGATCTCACCTTATTATCAAGAGATATGCTTAAGTCAATGCAAAAAACTAATATCCTATAAAAACTATTTTACAGATCTGTAACTTACTAGAAAGATTCTTTCATTATTATTAGAAAGATTTTAAAAAATTAATTCTAGGGCTGGGGATGTAGCTCACTGGCATAAGTACCTGCCCAACAAGTGCAAGGTCCTGAGTTCAATTCTCAGCACACACACACACAAAAGAAATCTAAAGAAACCTAGGTAAGCTTTAAAAATACACATCAGTCATCTATCAAAGAACCTAAATTGCCTTTTTCTTCTCTGAAAAATCAAAAATTACAAATTATATACAAACTTCACTTTAAAAACCATTCCATTTGTCTAATCTTTTGTCTTTAAATCTCAATTTCTTTAGTGTCAAGGCTGTGCTTGACTCTAGCTAAAAAACAAAAACAAAAACAAAAATCCCTATAGTGTCTTTCCTACATTCAGATTCAACTTTGTATGTTAACTCTCCGTTTTGGTAGTCAGTCGATGTACCTGAGAATGACATAAGCTAAAATTCCACCACCAGCTTCTACCCTAATTATCAAACATCTACGCTTTTAAAATAGCAACTACAGTTTCAAAAGGACTAAAGTTACCATGAAACATTTTCCTAAGTAATGGTCCCTTCAGCTGTGTACAAATTTATCAGTATTGCTAAAAGAAATGTTTGCACACTCAAAACCTACCACAGAAAAAGTAAAATACCACAAGGAGTGGTAGGGATACTGCTAACTGGAAAATACACACACCCTAGAAAAAAGGCATTCTCACATGGAAATACTGAGTAGGTAGTACACCATGATTTTTAAAATGCGAAGTTTTACCTAGAAAACAGCGTTGAGCATCCCTGTAGCAGGCCAAATACCCCCACACTTTCTAGTCCCTTGGCGGTACAGCCCCACTCGTGTGTGCTCACACATCTGAGACCAACGAAAGACCTCACCTAGTGCGTGGTCACTGGAGCCCACATATGTGGGATGCGGCAAATGTGAGAAAACCAAGGTGCTGGGAAAACCTGGCCCTTGCAGAGAAGGCTCCCGAAACCAGTTCACGGGACACACTGTAGATTTCAACTGGGGAGCTAGCAAGCCATCAACAGTGCCTATCACTGCTCCACAAATTGTAGTCTAGATGCCATAAACGTGGCTAAGAAAAAGCTATGTTTCTGAGAACATTTTTATGCCATCCTATATTGTTGTTATTACATAAATTAACTTTTTCTACCAGGGAGATTTATTGAAGACTGTTAATATTTTGATACTTAGAAAAATATATACAATGCAAATGAGTTATTAGAAAAAAATTTTCAATCTCTGTGGTACTGGAGAGTAAACCTGCGGCCTTCACACTGAGCTGTAACACTAGTCCCTTTTTTTTGCTTTGAGATAGGTCTTCTGACGTCCTTAAGTTGCCCAGTCTACGTTGAACTTCTGATCATCCTGCTTTAGTTTCCCAGAATGCACTGATTATAGGTAGGTGCCACCTCCCAAGTTCTTATGTATTCTTAATGCTAATGTTCAAGCAACATGTAGGAGGGTAAGATCACAGAATGGCTTAAAATTTGGATAATCTCATTTTTCATGGAAATTTAGTAAGTATAATACATTTATTTAAATAGAAAAAAAACCCAGTTTCAAAACAGGTTAGGAGTTACAATGATTAATACATTGTATATTGCTGTCTTTGTAGTAGTTATTCAGAGTACAAGATACAGGCATGGTATCTTGTCCAAACAACATTAGCACAAACCTTTCTTTTCAATGAACTAAGAGAAACTAGCTATATATCTATCTTGTGTATAAATGTATTTTTTCCCCCCTTTCTTCCTTTCCTCTTTCCCTCATCATAGTTTGTCTTTTCTTCTGAATAGTTTCTTCCCAATTCACAATATCTATTTGTACATTTTGGATCACATTTACCTGCTCAGTTTCTCACACTAGTGAGACAAAGTAAAATACATTTCACAAACTCTGAAACTGTAAGTAACATTCTAACATGTTTCATTAAAAAGGATACTTCCATATGTTGGTAAATTTCTATTTTTATAAGCAAATATTATTTCTTGACAATACTATACTAAAAAACAAACCATCACAACTATCACATGTATGCTCAAATGTAAGGGAAAGATTCAAAGTTGTATATGAAAAGCGTGGGTATAACTTTCATGAAGAATGGAAAAAAATCCATTTCTAATACTTCTTGATATACACTTATGTATAACCACGTCAATTATGTATGTAGGTATAATCAAAGTAAAACTCAGTATTAGAAATGTTACCAGTTTCGTGACTATCCCAAACCTTGCAAGTTAAATTGGCTGAGAAACGCTTTTCTTTTTAGACGAGACCTCTTACTATGCTGCCCAGGCTGCCCTCGGCACTCCTGGCCTCAAGTGGTCCATGCCTGCCAGCTTCCCAAGCAGCAGGGACTACGGGTATTACACGTCACCATTCCTAGCAAAGAAATGGACTTCCAATCTTCTCAAGAGTGAAATGGAAGAACTGCTTGTCTTAAAAGTGTACACAGTATACATTATTTGAATTTTCTCCATAGAAGAAACTAAATTATTTGCTACTAACACACCTCTTGAACTGCTACTAATAGTGTTCTTTTCTCTCTTCATTTCTCTGTAAGACTGGATCAAAACAATCACTGTACTAATTTCTTCCAGTAAAGAGTTCTTCCAAAAATAAATTTCATAGAGTAAATTTTAAGAAACTGTTTAACACATATGCAGCTGTTACTTTCAAATTATGT
This sequence comes from Dinomys branickii, assembly GCA_004027595.1. Classification (NCBI taxonomy): domain Eukaryota; kingdom Metazoa; phylum Chordata; class Mammalia; order Rodentia; family Dinomyidae; genus Dinomys; species Dinomys branickii. The sequence goes on from PVLD010003106.1 coordinate 5,083, forward strand.
TAATTACTTGAAACAGTTACTTTCAACTGTCACATGTAGGTGTTAAAAATAGTTTCAGTTAAGTTCTAAGTTATGCAAATTATTCCATAAAAATTAGATTGCATTTCTGGAGAAATGCCATCAAGCAGGAACTGAAAAGAAAGAAACTTTAGGAACTAAAACGAACAATTACTTTGAAATATTCCTCTTATCAGGGCCAATGAATAAAATATAGACACGGATTAATAATGAAACTCAGAAATATGCCCAATGGTATCCAAAAAACTAAAGAACGTTTAAAATGAGTCATCATATTAAGACATGAAGAAACAAATGTCTAACTGAACTTTCTATAAGCACAGAAATGTTGTTCTATCTCTTCCCTCAGAAACGGTAGGTACTATAGTTAATGGGTATCTGAAAGTGGCTAGTATAGCAGAGGGAACGTGTTTTTAAATTTAATTTAGGCATGCTCGTGGCTACCACCATTTGGACAGTACAGCCCTCGATTACCTATATCTACATTGGGAGCTTACTAAATATGGAAGGGATCCTCGAGACAGGGGGCCCAATAATTTATCTTAGGGCAGTTTGAAGTCAAAGTTTAAAAACAAATGAAGACCTTAAATCCTAATCCTTAAATCACATCAAATGGAAAAACATTTTACTTTTTTAAAAATACCACCATCAAGAGAACTTATATGCCACAGCACATGGATTCCACTTTGGTGCTGTTTTCTAATCCAGCAGACATTAGTATCAGACACGTAAGACGTAAGACACAGACAAAACAAGGGTTTACACCACAGACTAGTTATTTGCAGCACATAAAAATCAGTGGCTCTGGCGATGACAGCGAGATGCACTAGTCACTCTCATAATTCTACTTAGGGAGGCTTCTTAAAGTAAGGGGAAGGGTAAAGAAAAAACATTTTAAATGCATAACAATGTATGTGTGTAAATGTATGCACACAAACATACACTCTTCCACACCCTGACAGGAAATAAAACGAGCCCCCATACCACCCACGGCCCCGCCCTGATAGTTGTAACAAATAACCAAACGCCCTTCATCCATAATGCTACCCACTTACCATCACCAGGTATTATTTTGAAGTAAATATCACATCATATATCATGTATGGAGATTTAAAAAATACCTCCCCAAAGAAAGGGAATAAAAGTGCTTCATTTATTAGCGGGAAAAGGTATTACAGAAAAAGAATCCCTGTTTTAGGGCTATAGTGAATATACTACAAATAAAGCCGAGGAAAGGAGCAGCAGGGACCAGGGAAGAGGTGCCGCAGAAGAGATCTTCAGTGCACAGGCGTGTAGCTTCGCTTCAGTTTAACGCAGTAAGGAACTAGTATAGGTTCTGGGGTGGGGAGGAGCTAATGAAAGGAAATGAAGCTGACTTCTGCGATACCATGGGAACCTGACTTCAGAAGTACTGAGGCTAAAAGCAGGGAAGGGAAGGTCACTGCTGCGCCCCGCGGTCTGCTTGTTTAAACAAACATCTTTCCCACACGCTAAAAAGGGAGAGCTCCACCCATTTCAGGAAAGGCTTCCCTGGTGAATATTTAACCATGGTTTATTTGGTTTTTCTCAATACTGAATTTTTCTCTGGGCTCACACACAGAATTAATAGTTACAGACTAATCTGACTAATCTTTTTTTTCTTGTGAAATAAATCACTAAGAATATCAATAAGATGACAATATCACATTTAGAAATTTGCTTAATTTTAATTTAAATTACTACTCATATAATTTTAAAATGAGCAATTAATGTGTCAAACGTAAAAGATCCCTAAGTCAAAATAATGACTGGTGCTTGTTTTAAGGAGCTGACTGTGGTCTTTGCGGAAGCAGCGGGGGGGGGGGGGGGGGGGGGGGGGGGGGGGGGGGGGGGGGGGGATATGGGAGAATGAGAGGGAAGAGTTGAATAAGGGCAAAGACATAAGAAAATACTTAATTTTAAAAGACCTTTCAAAAAGAAAGAGAGAAAAAGACAATTTTTAAAACTATGAAAGCCCAGCTTACTTTTTTGGTTTTCTGGAAGTAGAGCTCAGGGAAAGCATGAAACCAGTAAGCCAACTGTGATATGTAGAAAAACTTCATTTGAAATCTGTACAAGAAAGCAAAAAATACCTTTTAAAGCATAGATTTTTAAAGAATAAGGTAAACAAACATGGCAATCAGGAAACTCTGAACCACTACCTTTGAGTTACCATTTTGTACAGTTACCATTTTGCACAGCAGTCCTTTCCCCCACTGCCCTAGGATACCCCCGCAGCCAGCCAGTCCCCTGCATCCACAGGCACCGGCAGCTGCAGCAGGCCGTTGGTATGCAAATCAGATGGCGGGCCAGGACCCCCTTCGTGTTAATTAGCACGGATGCGGCAGGTCGTGTTGGCTACTGAACGCACAGGGAACACGATCAACCCACCTACTTCTAAGGCTCATCAAAAGGGGGACCAAGGCAAAACGACCGACACAGAAGTGAAGGAATCTAGACTAACAATTGTCTGAAGATGTGATAGTCTCAATTTCATCCCCCCCTTAGGGAAATACAGTGATGCTACCCAACTGGAACATGGACAGGCACTTAAACAGAGGCACAGCCAGAATCAGTAAGAACGAGGCACATGACGGTTCCCAGGAGACAGCCTATGTTAGTGTAGACGCAAGTCCCTTCTTTACACTGTAGTTCTCTAGTCTTCCGAGGCCTCTTGATTCTCCCCTGCCCTCTCTTCCTGAAGTTTAAAACAGAATATGCTAAGCGAATTTGAAATAATTTTGGGAGCTGAAGTTACAGTCCCACATTAGTATGATGTTTGTGACCCGATTCTGTAAAAGTTCCCTAAATTCATATGATTTTTTAAAATCAGAGAGTGACTCGGGAGTGGGAATTACTGCTGGACTGAAAGACCCGTGTGGCCATACTCTTCCCTTCTCCCCTGCGTCCCTCTTTCTGCACGTTTCACATCACAGTGTATTCAGCGAGTACCGGCTTGGTGACAAGCACCTTACAATCTACACAGCAGGTCACATAATGAAAACGAGAGAGTCCGTACCACCACCAAGGCACACACAGGCTCTTGGTGGGTGCAAACACAATATAAAGACTTACATAAATCATGATCACACAACCAGCAAGACAATATACAGACACTACAGGAGATACAAACCAAAGTGATAACTTTGGGGATGAAAAAGACCGATGTGATGGACTAATGGAGCCAGAAAAGCCGACAGAGCAACTGTACTGGGGCAAGGCTTGAAAAGCGAGTAGGTTAAAAACAGCTTTATAACTGCTGAGTTCCTGGAGGCCCTGTGTAGAAACCTGGGGGCTACAAAGATTTAAAAAGCTCTTTACAGAAGAGGAATAAAAAGAAAAAGAGACTGCAGGTAGAAAGGTGCTAAAGTACGGCGATGGACCCATGAAGAGCAGATACAGCGCACCAAATTAAGATTACTGTTAAAGTCAGCTGTCTGAGGCTAAAAAAGACGCTGACACATAACGCACACAGCAACGCTTTTCTCGCGGCAGCGGGACCGCCCGGACGTAACGTTTGCACCTATCTTGGAACGGGGATGAGCTCTGCTTTCTTGTAATAGGACCACGGTCATGCTAGGAAAGGCTGGGCCAGGGATACAGCTCAGGGGCACAGCACCTGCCCGGCAAGCGCGAAGTCGTGAGTTTGATTCCTGGTACCAAAAGAAAAAAGAAAAAAGGAAGGCCGGTTAAAAATGACTTACGTCATGAGGTTATGGGGATAAGCCCTCCACAAGATCGTTGGGTCTGAGATGTAGTTTTCCTAAGAAAGAAGACAGGACTATTAGCCTATGAGTATCATGCAAAGATTTACAGTTCCTATAGCAGACTCCAAACGGCCCACTTAAGCCTTTTAAGTTGTTATTTTCAAAACAGTGTGAATTGCTTATTTCAGCAAGTAAAAATCAATGTGAATAACACAAAGTCAAGTAAGAACTAGTTTCTAACTTTCAATTATTTTTCAATCCAGTAGAGTCAAAATTACATGTACACAAACAAACATAAGCAGTCAGAAGTAATGGTATGTAATGGAAGCAACAACTATGAGCGAGAAGTTTTTCTCTAGGGTAATCGGGGAAGGGTTTCAGGAAAAAAAAAAAGCCACTGACAGGAGACAGAGGATCACACTATTGCCAAAATTTTATGGGATTATGATCATAAAACACTACCCAAATTTGTCTGACGAACTAAATGTGGTCAGTTCCAATCATTAGGTAAAAAAATAAAACCCTAGTGAGTTACCTTTAAGAAGAGTATTTTCCCCCAGTTTTTTGTAATTGCTTATCAGTATACTGCTGCGATACACAGTAACACACTCTGTGGGCCAACTGGTGTGCGTGCCCCCAGCACTGCGATCCTTCACCCTCCCACTCCCGTCCTTCTTCCCCATGCACTTCCTATCTTTTCAGAGAACCAACTCTGAGTCAGAGTCACTAAGCTCAATTCCATTAATTTCTCCTCTGATCTTTATGATCTCTTTCCTTCTGTTTACTCTGTTCTTTGTGAGTCTTTGAGACGTATCACTAGGTAATTTATTGTGACCCCCTCTGTTCTTTTTATGCGTGTCACAACTATGCCCTTCCCTCCCACAGCTGCTTTCAGTGTCCCACAGGTTTCGCTATGTTATGCTTCCACGGTCGTTTGTTCTAGAAACTGCTTTTATCCTGATTTCTTCTGTCATCTACCAATAATTCAATGACACATTAAAGTCCATGTACTGTATCATTTCTGTGGCTTTTTCTGCTGTTGATTTCTAGCTTCATTCCAGTATGATCCAACAAAATGCAGTGGGTTACAGTATTTCAATCCTGTGTTTACTTAAGCATGCTTAATGGCCTAAGATATGGTCTCTCTTGGAAAAGTTCCATATGCTGTTGAGAAACAAATGTGTATTCTGTTGTTGTTGGATGAAACACCATATATACTTGTTAAATTCACTTGTTCAGTGGCGTGGTTTAACTCTGAAGCTGGTTGATTTTGTCTGGCTGACCTAGTCATGAGAGTGCGGTATTGAAGGCCCCCACCACGGTGACTGTATTGGAGCCTGTCTATCTGGTTGAATGGAATGCTGCTCTCCATGCTTTTACTTTCAGTCTATTTACTTCCTTTCGGAAGAGGTGTGTGTCCTGTGGGCCATTTTTACTGCATTTTAGTTTCTGTATCCATCCGCCGGTCTGTGTCTCCTGATTGGGGAGCTGAGATACTAACATCAAGGAGTCTGCTGACTTGTTATTGCATCATCTTTCCAGGGCTGATCCCTTACCTTTTTCTTATTTAAATACTCTTCAAGTTAGATGTACACTTTCCTTTGGGTTCTTTGTTGCTGATGGCCTCCCTGTCTCTATCAAAGATTCTATTACTCCTCCATCAAATTTGAAGGTTAATTTTGCAGGATATAAAAGCCTCTGTTGATAATTATGGTCTTTTAGGGCTTGAAAAACTTCACTTCAGGCTCTCTTGGCCTTTAAGAGTTGTGCAGAGAAATCCAATTATTCTGATGGCTCTGCCTGTGTGGCTTACTTGCTGTTTTTCTCTAATAGCTTTTAGTATTCTCTCCTTTTGCTGAATTTCTGGAATTTTCATTATGATGTCTCATGGAGAGGTTCTTTTCTGGTCACTGCTATTTAAGGTTCCATATGCCTCTTGAATACTGAATTCTTCCCCAGGATTTGGAAAATTTTCCACTATGATTTCAGTGAATAAATTTTTTATACCTTTGAGTCATCTTCTAATTTTTCCTTTATTCCTATAATCATCTAGCAGCTGTTGGATCCCACTTACATGGTGTCTTGCTGTTTCTGGGGTAGAAACACCGAGTTTATGATCTGCTGTCTCCACCTTGTCTTCTATTTCTAGCACTCTTTTTTCACATTGCTCAAGTCTGCTGCCCAGGCTTTCCACTGAATTTTTTGTATTACTAATCTCTGCTTTCTTTTCATACTAATTCTTTTCCTAAGTGCTTATATATGTTTTAATATTGTCTTGCTTTTTCTCTTTTAAGTCTATTTGAGACAGGGTATCACTATGTAGTCCAGGCTGGCCTTAAGCTCACTTTGTAGCCCAGGCTGGTCTGGAACGTCTAATGATCTTCCTGCCTCAGCCTCCCAAGTGCTGGGATTATAGGTGTGTGCCACCATGCCTAGCCAATATTGTTTTGCTTAACTCCATTAGTTTATTGTTTTTTCTTCTTTATACATGTCAAATATTTTGGTAAAAATACTTTATCTCTTTAGCTAAATCCTCTTAGAACATCTTATGCATTTGCTTACATGTTTCTTTTATTTCTTCAAATATTTTAACCATGTGGTTTTTGAGTTTTTTTCTTGTAGCTTTGTCTACTTTAGTGTCCATGAGATCAGCTTTTGGGGAAATAGAGGCTTTAGGGGACATTTTGTTGCCTTGCTGTCTCATGTTTCTATTGGTTTTGTTTTGAGAGACACTGTCACTGCTCTGGAGATCCTAAGTGTGGCCCCCGTGACGTACCCTTGGGTTTAGTTATGTTTTGGTGTTGATACGCCTCCTCACCCCTCTTAACATATTTGCATGTCTTCTTAGTGTCCCGCTTTCTGGATTATTTGGTATCCAGTACCATTTGTGTCTGCAAAGACTGGACCTCTTTCTCCCCCTGGGAAGTAGGTTTAGCATTCTAGTGCATTTTCCCACATTTGTATTCAGTTTTCCCACAGAATTCTCTTCTACGTTTTAAAAAAAATTTATAGGAGATTCTCATGCTATATTCTGCAAACTAAGCTTGAACTCTCGGTCGTCCTGCCTTAGCTTCACATCTGGAATTACAGGCATGTTCCACTGCATGCACATCATAAAACAGATTTTAGATGCAAAGTTTCATACATCTATGAAGTATTATTAAAATAGTTGAGCAAAATACAGTATGCACTGGAATTGAAAAGTTAAATTTTAGTCTCTCCAACGTTACGAGTTGTATCCTAGAAAATATGCTGTCAGTTGTATACCTCTAACATTGTAAAAAAAAATGTGTTCAACTAATTTAAAAGTATATAAACTAAGGGATATAATATAAATTTGAGAGTTTGTTATTACAAATATTAAAGTTGATACTGCCTTTCTTCTCCTCAGTGATACATCTAGTGGTTTTGATTTCATTATTCTCAAAATTATTTTTTGTTGTTTAGAAAACCACTCACTATTCTTAAAGGAGACAACTAAAACTTTACAGTGTAACCTGGTGACAGCATCATCAACATATTTTTTGCTAATATAGAGATACCTGAAAATGACTACAAGATATAAAAATAACATCTATAGTGACAAAAATGTATAAGGCTTTCTGAAACTGTGAAGAGCTTAGACTGTTATTAAAAACTTAAAGAGAAATTTATCACTGAACTCTTAATTTACACTAGTCCTTTGGCAGAGTTCCCAATTTTATATATGAAAGGAGAGGGATATACTTACAGAGATTAGAATGAAGGTACCCCAAACACAAGCAAAAAGGTAGAATGCACTAAGCTGGCCAGATTCATTAAACTTGCTGTGCTTCGTTTTGGAGAAGTGCATTCGCCTATTAATTTTCTAAAAATAAAAACATCTATTAGTAATAAAGAATAAATTATAAAATATGCTTAATATATGACTATCATAGAAGGGAGAATTAGTGCTTTACAAAGTATAGATTTCTAAGATTGCATACTTACATCCAACACATACTCTTGAATTATGGCATGAATAATTATCGCCACTAGCATGTAGAAGAAAACTGTAGCCACATCTTTGATACCATAGTAATAAAGGGATGCTGATTCTGTAGCTTGTTCTTCTGAAGGCCAAAAGGGACAAACACACAAAAAATATATGTAAGATTATAAAAACAGCACTAGTACAACACAGTTATGGAAACAAAAAAGTGAATGCTAACCTAGTAAACCTTTACAGAAAAATCATAGGTAATTTGCTCTTCAATATCTTGAGTCTTAAGGGGCAGTGAAAACCGAAACTTTTCAAAACCTGAAAGACTTTCAAAACCCAAAGCTTTAGAAATTACTTACAAAGACTTGACACATGTTAGTAACAACTATCAAAAACCAATAAACAAGGGAGGGAAGTCTGCACTCAATAAACTGATACTGTCCCGGGGAATATTTCATGTTCATATAGTATACTTGGCCTATTTGCCTGTGTTTTTCAAAGAACTTTCAAAACTTTCCATCTCTTCCTCAAACTGGACTCTTCTTACAATTCTGACAGAGAAACTGATCTGACCCTTGATTTAGTTTTGGTTTACAGGTAGAGACAGAAGCAACTACTACTTAAAATTTTTATTTTTATTTATTTATTCTGATAATGGAGATCAAACCCAGGGACATTCTACAACTGAGCTGCACTCCCAGTGCTCTTTATCTTGTATTGTTTGCTAAATTCCCAATTATACTTGCAATCCTGCTATAGCTTCCCACAGCATGCAGATTACAGATAGGTGCAATTGGGTCTGGACTAAATTGTTTTTAAGTCTTTGCTACTGCTTTAACTTTCCAAAATAAATCTTAAATACTTGTGAACTGCTGGCGCTTGTTCTCAAGCTTAATGTTCACGGGAACCATTGAGTTAAGCTCTATATTGTTCTCTGGCATATTCCAATTTCTGAACACTGTTGTCGTGAGTAACCTGATATGTAAGTTACTAAATCAGATGCCTACAACAACTATACGTAACTGAACAAAAACCCTCTCAATGTTGTATATCTAATCTTACAATCTAAATAGAAAAACCTCAGAGCTGGTTTACTGCCTGAATAAGTCTTTCTTTTATTAACCAAATATCCCATTCCTCACTTACGCTAGTTAATTACAGTACTGTATCTAACTGCAATTTCCCATAACTTTTCACATGGCATAATTTAGAAACAAAACTTTCTGAACTAAAAACTGAAACTGTAGTTTATGATTTCTAGAGTATACTGACATTCTCTCGAATCAATGTAATTGATAAAGATAGAACACAACAAAAAATGAAAATAAGCTTAAAAGGACTGTTATTCAAGGTCTAATTGTAATTTAGAGGTCCATAAACACTGAGCCTCAACAGTGTCTGTAGAAGTCTTGAATGAACAATGACACTAAATGCATTTAAAACACCTATTTTTTTGGTACTTTTTTTTTTTTTTTTTTTTGCGGTACTAGGGATTGAACTCAGGACCTTGTGCTTGCCAGGCAAGCACTTATTCCACTGAGCTAGATCCCCAGCCCCAAAATACCTAATTTTTTAGAATTTTCTTAAAAATACAGGAAGACACAGAAGGCAATTAAAAAGTTCTCTGATAGAATTTTAAGCCCACTTGCAAAAATACAGTCAAGCAAAAACACCAAGATTTTTGATGTACAAAATAAAAATGTTCAGTCTAGTCACAGACAAGATTAATGCAGAATCTAGTTTTAATGAATATTTCCAACTTTATTCAATTGAACTTCTAATTAAACGGAAAATTTTTAATGAAAATTACTTACCTGATGAAGGGAGGGTAACATTGTATTGAAGAGTAACAAAAATGATAGAAGCTTTTGCTGTTATCTAGAAAGAAAGAAAGAAGAACAAAAGTCAATTTCTGACCCTCCTCAGAGAAGCAGACCAGGAGGAAAAAGCCAATTCTGTTCCCAGTTCTAAGAACCAAGGACAACCTAGTTCCTGGGCACACCAACAGGCACAATGGGAATCCCTGGTCACCAGGGCTGAGCGTGGGAGTTACAGTAATTCACACGAGTATTCTTCTGCAATTCAGATAAAGATTATGTCACTCATCCCTAATTAAGATTTCAAAAATAATGATTCTCTACTCTAGAGCTGTACAATGAAAATAAAGATCCTATCAAGAAAAATTTTACGTGTCAATAAAGAAAGTGGAAGCATTGGTAGCATATTAAAAACGGATCAAATGCAGGGCCTGATGTTTTTTTTTTTTTGGCGGTACTGGGGATTGAACTCAGGACCCTGCGCTTGCTAGGCAGGTGCTTATTCCACTGAGCTATATCCCCAGCTCCAGGGCCTGATGTGTTAATCTTCCAAATCCTTGGCATAGTTTAGGGATCAAGAAATGTGTAATTGATTTGACTATTGGTAAAAGCAGTAAGAACAGAAAAATTAAACGCTTACTAAACATTACAGGCACTGGGCACAATGCTAGACAAGAAAGGCTAAAGCAACGATGACAGACAATACCTGATGACAAGGAGCGCGACTGTCTGGAAGACAGGTAAGCACGTTGTTACAACTCTGTAAAATCAGTGACAACACTGTTCATTGTGAGTATTCAGGATAAATGAAGAACTTCACGTTTTCCTCCTTGGGTGGGGAACAAGCCTGTCCTATAAAGGATTCTTAAAGGAGGTGGTGTTGGAGCTGTGCCCGGTGGAAATACGTATTTCTTCGGCTAAAAAGTGGTTGAGGAGGGCCGGAGAGGTAGAAGAAACAAGGCACAGCGCAGCAAACACAAGGCCTGGCACAACGTCAGGGAGGAGTGGCAGAAGCACCCTGTGTTTGAATGAAGTACTTTAGATTTGACTTTAGCATGACTGAAGGACTTTAAGGAAGGGAATGTTTAGGCCTTCTGAAAAGATTGCTAGTTGTACACTAAATGGTTTCCATCCTGCAACCAAAATGATCCAATCCTGGTCCAGTCACTTCATCCTCACCCATTTGATTAAAATCTCTCGCTAGATGCCTATCATTTTAGGATCATGTAACCTGTAAAACTGTGGCCTGACTCCGCCTTTGGGCCTCCATAGCCTTATCTCTGACTACCTCCTCCCTGGCCCCCTGTAGCTCCTCCTACCAGAGTCCACGCACTGTAGGAAAACCTCTCTTTGGTCTCAGTTCAATCACAGTAAGGAAGCCTTCCCTGACTTCCTAGATCAGGGCATATCCTTTGTCTGATTACTTCAGAGAACTGCACCCCTTTCCTTTGAAATACATACTCTGCTATGATTCTATTAATTTCTGTCTCACCCATACGAAGCAAACTTTAGAGGTGCTGGGAATATGCTTGCTCCTGCTTGCCCTTATGTACAGTGCTAGCACGGGCTCAGGCACATTGGAGGCAACTGATCAATACTACAAAATACAGGATAAAGTACCAACTACAGTAAGCATGCAAACCAAAGATAAGGGGGCTGCAAGAGACCAGATAAAAGACAACTAAGGCTTAAACTAAAGTGGTGGCAGTGGGATAGAAAAAGCACTTCGGAGGCACTAGAAGGCTTGTTAAGCTAGAAGAAGAGTTAAAAGATTATCGACCAATGGTCACAGCTTGAACAAATGAGAAGCAACACTGTGATTAAAAATGTGACATATAAGAACAGTAACTTTTGAGCAAAAGAGAGGAAACTGAGTTTTGGACAAACTGATATTCCGTGAGACACACAACAGGCGGAAGGAGCAGCAGACAGCTAAAACCGAAGTCTGGAACTGGTGACATCACTGGGAGGTCTGCTGGTCACTGGGCTGTGGCCTCTAGAGGGATCTGTCTCTCTCGTTCACTTCCCTGCCGTGAGGTGAATAATTTCTGATCCACCATGTGTTTTGCATCATTATGTGCTGCTTTGTCAAAGGGCCAAAAGCAATGGGCTCATCCGAAACAGACTGAAACCTCCACAACTGCGAGCCACAATGAACCTTTTCTCTTATAAACTATTGTCTTAGGTATTTGTTAGAGTAACACAAAGCTGACTAACACAGTTCCGCAACTTAAAAAACAGTCAGAGGCAAGAGGGGAAGGAAGATGGCCTGCTGTCCCAAAGGACAAGCGGGAAGCATGTTAGACAGCTGCATGTTAATAGAGCCAGTTTCAAAACAGATGTGTCAGAAGAGCGCAACAGACTGGATTACTTAAGTCACCAGTATCCATGGTCTGGGCAATTCCAACAAAGTACTGAGTGAAGCAACCAGATGCAGCTGACTGAAGAACCTAAGACGGACAAAACAGTACTAGTAGATGCTAGGTCAAGATTTATGTTTTTTTTTTTTTTTTTTAATGGCAAGAAAGGCAGCAATTGTGTATGGGAAAGAGAGAAGGTGTTTGGGAAAAGGGGGAAATGGAAACACACAGGACAAAAGGGGATAATGGCTGGAAAAGCTTCGGCAGAGACGTGACTGTAGGGCTTAGTCCTCTAGAATGCTTCCCCCTGGACTGGGAAGAAGTGAACACAGGTTGTGTCTCCCTTATCTGAAATGCCTAGCACCAGAAACACTTGGTATTTTAAGGTTTTTATGACTTTTGGAATATCCACATATACATAATTTCTTGGGGATGGGGCTCAACTCTAAACATAAAATTCATTTATGTTTCATATGTAGCTTATACACATTGCCTGAAGACAATATATAATATTTTTAATGTGTCTTGTGTTTTCACTACAATCTTTCACATGAGGTACATGTGGAATTTTCTACTTGTGGCAGGCATCAGTGCTCAAAAAGTTCTGGATTTTGAGTAATTTGGAGTTTGGCATTAGAAATGCTCAACTTGCAGTGATGAGACAGATAAGAGATGTAAGTTCAAAAGGCAGGAAACTGAAGGAATTCACACACTGTGTGTGTGGGGGGGCAGTGTCACAAGTTAAGCATAATTAGGACCGAAGGTGGACTAGTTATGTAATTCCTCTATGGAAAGGAGCTGGCTAGGGAAACTCAATGTTTACTGGACATTATTAATTCCTGAGGTTAGAAACTTGATTTGTAATATTACCCAGCAGCACAGATATATGACTTTTTCTGGTAACGCTTACTGATCTGTGATTTGAGAGGCACAAAAAGGCAGAAACCGTAGTCCTTCCCTTTATCTGTAATTTCACCTCTTGTGATTTCAGCAACCTGGCCAACAGCAGTTTAAAAATATTGAACGGAAAATTCCACAAATAAACACAAAATTTAAATTATGTGTTCTCAGAAGCTTGATGAAATCTTGTGCCGTCCATCCCTGGACTTAAACCACCTTTGTCCAGGGTATCCATGCTGTATTTGCTACTGGCCCATTCGTAGCCGTTCTGGTTATGAGAACAACTGCGGAGCGCAGCTTGTGTTCAGGTAACCCTTATGCTGTCCTTCGCCTTGCTTCATACCGCCGTGCACTCTCTCAGGCTGTCAGAAGGAGGCAGAGTGCAGTATAACAAGGTGCTCTAGGAGAAAGGCCACGTCCGTACTACTCTTCTTACAGTACGCTATTACCATTGCTGTAGCATGTTGTTGTTAGTCGTTACTGTCCACCTCTTACTCTGCCTACCTTACTAAACTTTATCAAAGGTATGGCTGTGTAGGAAAACAGGAGATAAAGAAGTGGTATTACTTGTGGTTCCAGGTATTAACTAGGGGTTCTGGAGCATAGTGCCATAGATAAAGTGGGGATATTTCAGAAAGTAAAGTTTGCGCTAGAAGAACAACGCAATGAGGGGGGTAACATGCTGGAAGAAACGAAAGGGGCCCAGCACCACAACGGCTTGTGGCAGTTAGCAAACTGACGTAGGCACAGGAGGAGGAGGTGAACACCACGCTAGGCTGATCTCTGCCAGCCTAGAGTTCAGAATCTGGAAATAAATCGGGCCTACATGGCTTAAAAATGTTCAGGATATGACCTCTACTGTGAAGGGTAGGAAGGAAGATAACTTGAATAGAAAAGGCCAGTAAAGCTCCTGTATTAAAGAGTCTGGGCCATTCACAAGGATTCACCCCAAGAGAACAACAGCCTTAGTTTCTAGGAAAACACAACTTTTATGTGATTTTTAATAAACCAACTGACTAGTGAATTTCACTCAGTTTTACATCTTTGTTTAGACTTCATATAAACACACATTCCTCCTCCCCTCCTTGTTGCTAGTCTGTAGCAACCATTACCATAGCTGGAAATGAAATTCTTCAAAGAGAAACTCAGTATCAAATTCTAAAAGCAACTAAATTTTATCCTTTTATGCTAAGATTCCAAATGAAATTAAAAGGTGGCCTCTAGATAGTTTAACATGTAATACTAAGCAAAATGAGAGGAGGAAAAATATGAAGTATGCATCCCCCAAAAAGTTTATGGAAAAATTAAGCCAGAAATCATTCTGCTAGCCATTTCCAAGCTTCTTCTTTCGCGGGGGAGTACCAGGAATCAAACTCTGGAACTGCGCTTGCCACGCAGACGCTTGTGCCACTGAGCCAGATCCCCGGCCCCTCAGCTTGTTACTCTTCATTGTACCCCACCACTGCTGCTTTAGTTAAACTAGTATTGCAATTAGTTGACGGTAAGATAAATTTGCTTGAACTATATATACACCACAGATATACTGCACTAAAAAATAAGTTTCTAACAGTTTTGGACATACCACAGCTCTCCATTTATAAGAAAAAATAAGATTTATTCAGATACATCTGAAGTAGGTTATCTCAAACTAGTGAATTACCCAGGTCTACATTTTGCACAAAGTCATAAACATTGTATTTGTGTAACTGAGTGGCTGCCTATTGGGGCTAGGTGTCTTTCCTTGTTATTGTACTTAGAGGTTAACTATTTCACATTTGTTAGAGGAAGGTATGATTAATACTGCATGGACTGAATTCCTGAAAGATAAAGCCAATTTCTAAATACCAAATTCCATTTCTCCACCAGCTTTTACAAAATTAAGTTCTTAAAAAAAAAAAAAAAGGCAAGTAAATGCTGACATTAAGGCAAGCCATGCTTAAAAATAAAACAATAAAAACGCTCCAAGAGGACTGTATAGTAAATATAACCTGTAAGGCACAGACAAATGGTAGACTTCGAGCACCTCTTTGGAATGCCATTGCCTCCTCAAAGGAGACGGCTCTCTCGGGAGCCCTTAACTCTGGAGTCTTCGTCCGTGTCACTTCCAGAAAACTTTTCCAGTATCCTTTTTTGATCATTCGAATTTTCCTTTTCAACTATGAAGTTATTAACTACATTTATATTATGGGGGCTGATACTGGCTATAAAACTCCAGGATTTCAAAATTCATGAGCAATTTTTGATCATACAAAGTTTCCAGAAATCAAACTCTGACACTTCCTCCAAACGGATTACTTCTTTATCAGTCTTTTCAATATAATCTCTTCATGTGCTAACCACCAATCCTTATCTCATAGAAATGCTGTCATCTATTTTCCAACTTTGGTGATTTTCCAAGGAACACTACCAGCTGCACTCCTGTAAGCCAGGCACTGAACTCGGCACTGTACACGTTAGTTAACTGTAATTCTCTGAGTAATGCAGTGAGCCCCATTTTGCAGATAAAGAAACTTACTCTCTGAGATACCCTAATTTGAGCATAAATCCCTTTGCCTCAGTGCTTTTACAGCTACAGTATACCTACAATGCTGCTTCATTTTGGGTAGTAATACTATTGTATCTTATTTTTTTTGCTGATTTCAGCATAAACCCAGACATTTCCTCAATATACTTACATAAAATGCTGAACAGTTCTACCAAAACATCAACTTCTGTTTTCTAGTACACATACTGTAGTTCTATAATTATGTTAAATTTGAGATCAAACAGCTATTATTTTAAAGTCATATAGCAAAACTCACCTAGGCAATACTTAACCATATGGCAGTAACTTGCTTTGAAAGCCTAAAACTTTAACATATGGTAAGAAAAATGAATAACTTGTACAAAATTCTGTATTCTACTTTAACACTCCTTTTTGAAGCGACTTCTAAAACATCTTTTTAGTATTTCTGTTGTGTCTAGGTGGCAAATAAAAAGATGAAAATCTATCTACCTTAAAAATTCATTAACATGAGAGGCAAAGTATGGGCGGTGAACTTCCTATAAAACATGGTAATAACGTGAAACAGGTTACATTAAAGCAAAGTTATAGCATGTCTAAGTGTCAGATTTTCTAATTTATATTTTATTTCATTTAAAAGTATTGCACATATGCTCATGATACTCCTAAATTGTTTTTAAAGTCAGGGATTCTTACCACGTGGAGTTAAAAAACAAACAAACTATTAAATACACTATATATGAAAGTATTATTTTTAACCTTAAAATAGAAAGCATAAACATCAAATTCAGTACTGTAAACATATACAGTATATTTTATGCATGCATGCTAAACCACTGAGCTACATAATCAACCCTCTATTTTTAATAACACACATTCATACAAGATTTTCTAAACTGTCAGGTGCTTTCAAGCTATATTACCTGATCCCCCCAACGGCCATGAGGTAAGCAGAAGCGAGTTTCAGACTTTACCTTATAAGCTTATGACGGATTAACTCACTTTCTACCCGCCCTGCAACTGTACCTGTTGCCTCCCTAGCAGTGGCTTCAAACATATGACACTGCTAGGAATGAAAATACTGCCTGTGTATCTAGATGCAGAAATGTCCACTACGAGAAAAAAAGGAAAATATTAAATCATCTAAAAATAACATTTAAAAAACCCTAAAAGGCTGCATTTAAAAATCTGTTTATCCTTTAGTCACTGACAGATCCTCTGTTTTTCTCAAGTATTCTTAATTTCACTCACATTTTTAAAGCACTCGTGTAGGCACTAGGACTAGTAAAGTAGAAAAAAAAAGTCTTATCTTTACTGAGGCTACACGCCAAGAAAGAGAAGACAAAACAATAAATAATCAGTGTATGTGATGAGACACCGGGGTGACAGAAAAAAAATAAAAAGGAAAGAAAAGGAATGGGCGTGTCTATTGGGGTGCAAGGAAAAAAACCGCAGGCCGCTCCACGTTCACCCTGCAAAGTTTATTACCCACATTCAACAGCTGTTAAACGAGCCACCGAGACAGCGGAGGCGTGGGGAGCGAACGCGCGCACTCCGGACACGCTCCGCCGCTCCGGCTCCAGCAGAGCCGACTCCCCGCGCAGCTCCTCGCCACCGCGATTCACGGCTCGGTTTCTCCACCGAGGCGGAGGAGGAAAAGTTCGGCGGCCGGGAACGAGACGGGCAGGAGAGCTCGCGCGCCCGGCGGCCACCGCCCTCCCGGCTCGGTACCGGCGGATCGCGGCCCCAAGCCGGGGTCCGCGCGCGGCCCGGAGCCCCTCCCTCCGTCTCGGCCCCCGCGCGGCCGCTCCGCGCTCAGGCCGCCCCGCCCGCCCCTCGCCGGCTGCCACGTAACCCTTCGCGGGAAGCAGGAACTGCGCGGCCGGCGGCGGGAGGGGCCGGCGCCGGGGAGGGGCGGGCGGCGGACCCGCGCCCGCAGCTGCGGCCTGCGCCCTGGGAGCGGCCGGCGCGGCTGGGGCAGGCGTCCCGCGGGGCCCGGCCGCTCCCCGCCCGGGGTGCGCGCGCCCCGTCCGAGGGCGCGGGTCCGGGCGGGCAGCAGGGCTCCGGCGAGCGGGCTCACCTCGAAAATAAGCCCCAGAAGGAAGACCATCGCCACGCAGGAGACGATGTCCGCGTGATTCTGCAGCACGAATTCGTGGCTCAGGACCGGGGGGCTCTTGCTGCTCTTCTTGCGAATCGCCATGGTGGGAGCCGCCGCCTGTGCCTGCAGGTGCTCTGCCCGGCTCCGCTCTCCCCAGCTGCTCACCGACCCGCCGCCGCCGCCCCCTGGCCGCTCCTCACAGCCCCGCCGCAGCCGCTCGCCGGGTCTCCACTTCCCATCCCATAGCGAGTACGCAGCCTCTGGTGGCCGCCCGGAAAAAAAAAGTGAGCCCGCAGAAGAGGCGAGCATGCGCACCAGGGGGACGGTGCTAGCGTTGCCGGGGACGCCCTGGCAGCCTACCCACAGCGCCACCTGTCGCTCGGAGGCCGCGGGCCCGCGGATGTGATTGGACCCGAGCGACCCGCCCCCTCTCTGTTACCCCGCGGGGTTTAGGGTTTGAAGGGGGGAAGGGTGGGGACGAGGGTTACAAGTTGTGACGCGCGCTCCAACGAACTGAGACCCCCCCCCGCGGGGCCAAGGGCGGCCGCGTGCTGCGGTGCACACGGCCTCAACCGTGTCTTCTGACCCTCTTGACCACTCTGGATCACACTGACGGTCAATTGTGTAAACGAATGCCATCGTTCAAAACTGAAAATACGACCATGGCCTGATCACACATGAGTGCGGCGCATCCTCTAGTTTGAGCATCTACTTTAAAATTAATTTCAGAGTCAGTTTAAACACTTCTTTGTACTTGTACCATGAGGTGGGGGAGGGGAGCCTTCTATCCATGTCCATCCCCCAAGCTTCCTGGAACTGATGCAAGGGGTGGGATCAATCCGAGTTTACCCGTTAAATATCATTAACTATGCCTTTTAGTAATCTGGACAGATAGCAAAAAGGATTGTGTATTAAACATGTCTTCCTCTTTTTATCGACCTGCCCAAGCAACCAGTCCTTTATATTTCTCCCCTGACGAACTGCACCACTGTCCAGCCAGTGGTACTGGCGGGTCCCAGCCCGCTAAATTTGCTAAGTCTACACTCCAAAGTCATCCTAGATTGAGCCCTATCAGCAGCCTCCCACAGTCCAATCCATCACTAAATCCAAGCAATTAGTTTGTCTTTCCTCTCCTCACTGCCACAGCCCCAGGTAAGGATTTACTTCTTGCCTACAACATTACCTCTCTGGTAGAATGAATGGTGTAGGGGTTTAGGCATGTAGCGTGGCACACGCCTGTAATCTCAGCACTCTAGGCGTCGCAGGCAGGAAGGAGGATTGCAAGTTTGAGCTCAGCCTGGTCAATTTAGCCACACCCTGTCTTGCCAGAGGATGTAGTTCAGTGCGAAGGCCCTGGGCTCAGTCTCCGCTACAAAAGAAAAAAAAAAAAAAAGAAAAAAAAGAAGAGGTAGTCTAGTGAGCGAATATTTTGCAACTTTTTACAATTAATCTCTGTTAAGACTTGATTTCTTCACTTAGGTATTCATATGTTAAAAATAGTGTGTATTAGGTGTGTTAACTTCCCATTGTGACGAAATTCCTGTGAAAACACACGAAGAAGGGAAGATTTATTGTGGCCCATGGTTTCCAGATTTTCGGTCCAGGTTGTTTGGCCACATAGCTGCAGGCCCTTGGCAAGGCAGGACCTCATGGAGGGAGCTGTGGACCAGAGCTGCTCATCTAACAGTGGCCTGGAAGCAAAGAGAGAACGTGGAGAAGAAAATATACCCTTAAGGGCACATCTCTGATGATCTATTTCCTTCAAGTAGGCCTCACCTCTGAAAGTTTTCAGTGCCTCCTGGAAGCCCAGTCAGTCATGAAAGCATCAGTAGTTTAACCTGTTGAGAAAGTTGGAGCCTTCACCATCCTGTCCTGCTTCAGGAGACTGACTCTCAGCACAGCTCTGCAGAGCCTTGATTTTATGAGTCAGACCTTGTTTCCTTACCCAGGTAAAAAGGAAAGTTCAGTAGCTGATAATGAGATAAGATTTAAAGCTCTCGGTGGGTGAGTGCCCAGTGGTCACCGGCCTCCAAGTAGGTAGTGGATGCCTGTTTCTGGCGAAACTCCTCGTTCCCCAAGCTGGATCCTAGAAGGGGACCCTGTCCCTAAGGGCCTGATGGAGATCTGGGTTATTTCTACCTTTTGGCTATTGTGAATAATGCTGCTATAAACCTTTGTATACAAGTTTCTGTTTGAACACCTTTTTATTCTTTTGGGCATGTACTTAACCATGACTTTTTTTTTAAAAGCAGAATATATTTATGGAGGGAAAGAAAGCTTCTGCCCAGGGACAGAAGCAGGGCTCGAGGGGGTTACCTCCTAACCATGACTTGTTGGTCATAAAGTAACTTTATTTATTTATTTTTTAAAGTGAAAGAAAACCCCAAATAACATCAACAAAGATAAAAACAAAACACACAAAACAAAATGATACAGAATTTCAAAACAAGATGATAGGAAATTAGCAATGGTTGTTATATTATGTATTGTTATCTTCAATGAAGTTGCTCAGATTACCAGATGTAAGAGTGCAAGATTTTAAAAAATGCAAGATTGATCAAAGAGAATAAAAATAATAAAAAATTAGAAATGGTAGTTTCACTAATCAAGATGGTAGGAATTCAACAGTGGTTGTTCTATTGCATGTTGTTGTCTTCAAATTAGTTGCTCAGATTACCAGATAGAAGCATGCAAAATTGGTCGAAAGAAGATTTAAGCATTAGCTGTTCCTTTCAGTAAACGAATAGACCTCAGCAGTTCAATTAAGCCAGCTATCCTTGTATATATATATTTTCCCCTTTCTTTTCTACTTTTCCTCGTCCCAGTTGTTCCTTCCCTTTGAGCAATTTTTTTCTCTTTCACACTATTTATTGTACCTTCAGGTTTTATTTACTCTTTCAGGTTCTTACATTAGGGAGACAATATGATGTTTACACACGTGGGCCTGATTTATTTCACTTATGAGTGTGGTCTCTAGTTGTGTCCACTTACCTATAAAAACCTCATATATCTTTTTTATCGCTGAGTAATACCAAATATTTTTTATCCATTCCTCAGCTGATGGGCATTTGAGTTGTTTCCAAGATTTAACTATGACAAAATGCACTGCTATAAGCATGGGTGCACATACATCGCTGTGATATGATGTTTTTCGTTCTGGAAGAACACCCAGGAGGGGAATAGCTGGGTTGAATGAGACCTCTAATTCTAATTTTCTGAGGAATCTCCAGTAACTTTATTTTTAACCCTCTGAGGAAATTACAGACTGATTTCCAAAGTGGCTGCAACGCTTTACAGCCCCGTCAAATTCTGGGCGTTTTTTCACATCCCGTCAACACCTTTGTTTTTTTTCTTTTTAAAAAAGTTTTTTTTGGCATAAAATGGATGGGTTTTTCTCATGGGAACAAGAATCTAAGTGGCTTCTTGGGTTTGCTTTCATCTGTATTCCGCTTTGAAATATATCAAATTGAGGCATTTTTAATAATTTTTTGTTTTTACAGATTTTTTTCTACCTTGAAAATTTTTAATTTTTAAAATAAAAAAAATCGTACTGACATGTAAACACTATCCATATTTCTGTCTCTGCTCTTGCCTAACCTTGCTTGACACAGTCAGTCAGCCATCACAGAGGGTGCTTAGAGGGACGTGATCAGGCAGTGTGCGCAGCTGAGAGTTTCGGACACAAAGTGAACGGGAGCTGGGAGCAGAAGACACGGTTTTCTGCAGGCAGACCTTCCTGCGGGCCTGGAGAAGGCAGAGCGAGGTCGTGTGAGACCGGCAGGGCAGGGCCGAGGTGCTGGGGCTGTGCGCAGGTAAGGCGGGTGATGAGGCAAACCCCCGCGGGCGGTCCTGTCGTTATTCTGTCTTCTTTTTCCTCCCAATTCATTTGTTTCCTACTGTGAAAGACAGACAGCTGCAAATTGCCTTATTCTAGTTGGAATCCAACTGGAAGTCAGCGGAAGGCCCTGGCCCAAAATTGGAGAGTTGGACAGATATATTTTCCCTTGATGCCTCTCTGCCTGACCGCACTTCTGGCAATGGCCAGCTTCTGCGGTGGCAACAGCTTTTGGCAGATGTTCCAGCTTAGATATAAATTGTGTCCCGGAAGTTTCACATCTTCAGAGGCGGGGACTTTGGCAGGTGCTTAGAACATGAGGGTGCCAACTTCACAGTGGATTCGCCCACTGATGAGATCGTAATGACAGCACTAGTGGGAGGTAGTGGGAATTGAGGGGGTGGGGCCTTGATAAAGGGAGTGAATGATGGAGGGACGACCCTGGGGACTGGTCCTGGCCTTTTCTTCTTTGGGTCTGTGCTTCTGGTTTGGCTTCCCAGCTGCTGTGAGGCGAGCCGCTGTCCTGTGCCCTGCGCTTCTACTCCCCCACGAGGTTCTGCTCACCTCAGGCCCAGACCAGTGAAATCAGGTGACTGGGGACTGAAATCTCCGACACTGTGAGCCAAAATAAATCATCCTCTTCGAACGCGGTTTTCTCAGTAATTGGTCACAGCAACAGGAAGTTCACTGCACAGCCAGTGACCCTCCTCTCGCTGCTCCATCTCCTCACTTGGGCTCCAGGGGCCTTGGTCTCTCGCTTGCCCCTTCTGGCTGCTGGTGGCAATAATTTTCCACCTTCCTATTCTCTTCCTTCTTCACTGCTTCTTTGGATTCCCTCAACCTGCCCACTCCTCTGTGAATAGGCCTTTCCTAAAACTCTTTGCAGTTGAACCCTTTTGAATGAGTCATCTTTTCCTAGTCAGTTCTCTCACAGAGAGAGAACTAATCTGTAGGCCTCTGACGTGGAAGTGCCTGCGGGGTTGAAGAACTGTTGTTGGAGGGTGAGTTAAAGAGGGAGTGGCCAGAGATCGGGATGCTAGAGATGACTTCAGAGGCTCTGCAGTTGTTGGCCATGAGACAGGCAGAGTACCACGGTTAGAGTGGGTGGCTGAGATGGACGGAGGAGAAGACATGAAGTAAGGGGTCTGGGCAACAGGAGGCGAGGACGCTTGAGACACCCTTAACAGAGCTATTAGGTTACTGAGAATATTGAAAGAATGAAACACAGAGGAAGCCAGTGAGTGAGTCAGGCACTACCGTCTGCTGTGGGTGAAGAGGAGACAGAGGTGGGCAGATGGCTGCCGTGCAGGTGAGCGGAGTACAGCGGGAGGGCACGGGCTTCCACAAAAACTGGGTTTTTGAGAAAGGAAGAGATATCCGTCCGTGGCGATGAGAATCGTGAAAGACACCCACTCCCCCCCTAGCCTCTATGGTATATAGGGTGTGGGAGAGAAAACCACAGCTGCCTCCTGAGAAGGCTCTGGGGAAATCGGGTTTCTGTTTTCAGTTAGAGTTGTAGTCAGATTTCTGAGAAAGAGGGGGAAGAAAACATTCAGATACTACACTTGATCTTAGCCAAAAGGCCGAGAAGCGATAACATTCAGAAAGAGATGGAGAATGTGTGGGATTTGGTAGCTGGCTCATGTAGGGTTCTAGGGAATACAACGGAAGGATGTGGAGACTGGAAAGGTGCTTTTAGTGTAAGTTAAACAAAGGATGAACAGAACATTGTGGGAGAGAATGTGGTCATTCAAGATGGAGGTTTGTGCATGGCAAGGTATGTTAACATAAAATGACCCCTACAGGGACTGACGCTCCACAGCACTGTTTGTCTGAGTAAGCACAGGTATACACTGCTATGGTGAAACTTAACAGACGTGAGGTATTTGGGGCAAAGGAGAAAATTTTAAAGACAGAAATGGGAAGTCCATATAAGTATCTTAAAGATCACTGGTAACAAGTGCTTGTTGTAGGAGTTGGCATTTACCCAGTAATGGAAATGGCCAGTAGTAGACAGGTGTCCATGTGAAGCAGCAATCTGAAATACTATGGTTCTGAGGAATCTTTTTGCATAGCGTAAGTGTGTGAGGGCTCACTTCTCATGGTCTCCAAGCTCCATTTTGGTTAAGTTTGATATAACTGATCTCATTTTGATATTGATAACTTTCACAGGTGGAATAAGTTTTCAAGCATGATGGATTTATCCTGATGGTCTTGTAGTGGAAAATGGGGCATTGATTCAAATTTTAGTTTTCCTTTTAGGAGTGGCCTCTTGGGGGACTTATAGGAAGGGATGGCCATCATCCGCCCTCATCGTATTAGCTTCTATCACTACAGTGAAAGAAAGGACATAGGCTGCTTAGGAAGTAAAGAAGTTTATTTTGGCTCACAGCTCTGAGGTTTATGTTCAAGACTAGGTAGGTCCATGGTACAGTCCTCTTCTGATTGCTGCTTATCATGGTGGAAACATGTAAACTATTCATAGCATGAGCTGAGAAGCAGAGATAGACTTGATGGCCAGGGTCTCACAATCACACTCTCAGTGACTCAAGCCCTCCCATTAGGTCCTACCTCTTACCAATCCTCAGTACCTCCCAGTACTGTCACTCTGGGGACCCAGTCATTACATATGCATCTTTAGGGGACACTCATTCAAACGAAACCAAGGGTAGACCATAGTGGCGGGGAAAGTGGTCTTATGCAGGCACACAGGGCTTGTGAGGTTTTCTTCACACAGACTGATTGCTCATGTGTGTCCACACCTGGAGGCCATTGTGTGCCCAGCACGGTGCTGGTCTCTGTGGATAGTAACCATACTTTGCATAAGTGGTACAGTATTTTGTTATGTGTATCCTGGACCCTAAAGTATTAGGAGTCTCAGACTATTTCTAATGATTTCTAAAGAACAGGAGGCAGCTTATTTGGAATATGTCTATTCAGGAAAAACTGTGGCAGAGTTTAGAAATATAAAAGAACAGAAAGATTATTTTTGTCCTTAAAGTGGTTAAAGTCTACTTGGTCATAGAATGTAGTTCCAAGGTAAGTGCAAGACATGAACCCAATAGAAATAAGAACAAAAAGGGGACCCTGAGACTGAATGTGCTGCTCTTTCTTCTTGAGTTCACCATCTCAAAGACCTAAGCCGTTATAGCGGTGTTAACCATTACTGTCATATGAAGCAATTTCCAAATATATGCTTGAGCTTGATTCATACCTCTAAGCTCCAGGACCACATCTTTTGCTGCCTGTAAGGACCCTTGCAGCCGAATGGCTGCTCCCCTGAAGCCAGACATCAGTGTGAAGCTAGCAAGAACATCTGCAGCTGGACTCCAGCTTACTCCACAGGTCACATCCCTGATTACCTCCCCTGGTGCCTCCTGTTTCTTCTAAGCTCCATTTCACTTAGGTGGGAAATGCTTGTGCTATGATTTGAGAATGTAGTTAGAAGGCAGTCTGAGGGCCCCAGAAAATGCTGATGGATATGAATGAGGCTCAGAGGAGTGAAAATTTGCCTAATAATGCAAGAGGCTTGGTGCAATGTGACTAAGCCTAGGACTGGCCTCAAGAATTTATTTTTGCTATTTTGCATATTAATGAACAGCAATTACTTTCCCAAAGACACATTTTTTTTCATATGCATCCATCATACACCGTAATCAAAAGCAATAAAAAAGCAATGTGCAGACTTCTGGGAAGATGGTGGAGTGATGAACAGCAGAAAAAGAGCCTCTCCAAGATTTGATGTGCACATGTTGGACTATAGCAATGTGAGGAGAAGAAGGAACGAGGTGGGTGTCTGGGACCCAGCAAGGATCTGAAGTGAGAAATGAAACCCAGAGGGAGAGTGAAGAAAGAGAATTCAGTGAAGAAGGAAGTGGCAGGCAGCACTTTCTTCCTGAGCCCAGACTCTGCATGGGAGGGGCTGCTTGATGCTAGGTGACTGCTGGCGGCCTCAGAGGCCACCATGGAGAAACACAGCAGTGGAATGGAGCAGTGGGCTCAGTGGACTGCAGTGAATGCTATTTGGGTTCAGACATTCCTCAGAAGAGGGAGACTGGGCAGGAGCCATCTTGGAGACGGGCCAGCTGAGCTTGGAACTCAGAGCAACTGCTGGCGCCATCTAGTGGCTCCCAGTATTGGGGTCAGAGAGCCAATCTCAAGTCAGCAGGAGGTCAGGGAGCTGAGTCTGAGCTGGCAGGGAGACAAGTCCAAGCCTGCAGGAGGCTCATGGACTGCAGCAGGCTGAACAGGTCTGGTTCCAGCGTCATGGTCAAAAACCAGCCTGAACTTCAGTGGAACTAAAGGTGCAGGCTCACAGGAACTATCCACTACCCCACCATAAAGCTAGGGTTGGCTTGCTAGTATTAAACAATTTGGATGTGACTCTGTCTCCCCACATTGTCTAAACATGACAGCAGAGACATACCTTGAACTGAACATTTTGGGGTCTTTTCCTTCCCCTTGTTTGTTTCTGTTTTATATGCATGTGCACATTTGTTATCGTTCTGTTCTTGTGTTTGTTTCTTTCTTCTCTCTTTCCATCTTGTCTTCACCAGTTTCCCCATTTGTGTGATCTCCCTTTGTCTTTCAGCCTTGCTTCTCTCTTTCTCTTCTTCTATTTCTTATCTTTTCCCCCAGTAACTCCTTTTAAGTTTTCTTTCCTGAGGGTAAAATTGCCACACTGAGGGTTTATTTACTGCATACAATTCTGGTTCCTTTTAGACTGTTATATAACCACAAATCTAGTTCATATGATTCAAGGTGGAAAATTAATTATTACCTCAGTTTGTCATTTTCTAGGCTGTGTTTGATGCTATTGTTATTGCTGGTTGTAACTTTTTAGCCAAAGTGACATAATTGTACTAAACAATTGTTTTTCCTGGTATACCAAACCTGAGATGGCCTAAGAGTCATAAAAAATACTATAGACCAGTGCCAAACAACCAGGGAATGGACCAAGTAATCAACAGTTTTCATCCCCAATAAATTAAAGACATAGAACTTGCAATAGACTTATAGCCCAAGAGCCAGCTATACCTCAAAGACAGCTCTGAGAGGTAGTCATTCCCTAAGGGTTCTAAATACTAGCAGTAAAGCTGCTTGTAAAAGGCAATTTACAAACATTAACCCAGATGAACATGGCTTTAGAAAAATTCAAATCAGAAATAATTTCTCAGATAACTACAGAGATGGTGACCACAATAAAAGACATGCCTAATGACTCCAGAGCAGATACAGATTAAAAAAATAGAGGAGCTTAAGAAAATGATGAAAACTATGAATGCCTAACATAGGAAGAAATGGAATCCATGAAACACATTCAAGCAGATATCCAGGAGATTAAAAAAATCCATTGAAAGCATTTCCAACAGAATGAGCCAATGTGAGGACAGAATCTCAGGCATAGAAGATAGCACTGCAGTTAGCAATCAGGAAAAGAAAGATTTCTTAGAAATTGCAAGGTATCATGAGAAATCAATCCAACAGGTGCTAGATGATGCAAAGAAGAATAGCATACAATTGATTGGAGTCAATAAAAAGCAGTAGATAGCATAAACAACATAACAAACCCATTCACAGAAGTCATGGCAGAAAACTTCCCAAACAGGGAAAAAGAATTTGATATACAGGTAAGTAAGGGATATAGAATTCCAATTGGCCATGATAAAAAAACCTACACCAAGGCATATAATATTCAAAACTGCAGAAGTTCAACATAAGAACAGAATATTAAAAGCTGTTAGAGACAAGAAACAAATCATCCATAAAGGAAAGCCCATCAGAATCATAGCAGACTTCTCAACACAAACTCTCATGCCAAGGGGATCTTGAAGTATTTCAAACCCTACAAGAAAACAACTTCCAACTCAGACTGATGTACCTTGCAAAACTATCTTTCAAAACCGATGGAGAAAAAGATACTTCCATGAAAAGAATACTTGAGAAAATTCGTAAACACCAAACTAGCAGTCCAAAATGTTCTGAAGGACATTCTAGAAAGAGATAAACAGGATTACCACTCCATGAACCCCAACAAAATGAATACACCAGGCAATGTAAGCAATTAAACAGAGAGGGGAAAAGTGAGTCAAAACAGGAAGATAACATGACAAGGATAAGTCAATACACATCAGTTATAACTATCAATTGTTTAAATTCACCAATCAAAAGAAACAGACTGGAAAAATGGACAAAGAAGCAATATTCAACAATATGCCTCATAGAAGAATCACATTTAATTAAAAACAAATTCATACACTGAAAGTCAAAGGATGAAAAACGATACTCCATGTGACAGGAACCCAGAGAAAAGAAGGGGTAGTTATTCTACTTGCAGACAAAGTGGATTTCAATCCAAGACTGATTAAGAGAGACAAAGAAGGTCACTATCTCCTTATAAGAGAATAGTCCAAGAGGTCCAAGAAGGAGAGATAGTGATCATAAATATATATATACAACAAATACCAGTGCACCCAACTATATAAAACAAATATTAATGGGCATGAGAAAATCAAATAAGAACTAATACAATTGTATTGGGGGATCTCAATATCCCCATAGTTATAAGACAAAAAAAAAACACAACGAACTATTAGAACTGAACTAAACTTTTGAATAAACGGACTTAGTAGACTTCTACAGAGTGTTCCACCCCACAACATCAGAATACACACTTCTCAGATGCACATGGGATGTTCTCCAAAACAGACAACATACTAGCTCCTAGAACATGCTTCAAGAAATGTAAAGAAATTGAAATTATACCATGAATATTATCAGACCATAGTGCGATGAAATTGGAAATCAGTGGCAAAAAGAAACCAAAAAACCTTCACAAACACATGGAAATTAAATAACACCCTTCTGAAGAACCAATGGGTCACAGCTGAAATTAAAGAAGAAATTACACAGTTGCTGCAATTAAATGAAAATGCCAGATTCCTAGATACATATGAACTTCCAAAATAATAAAAAAGATATAAAAATTCTATATAAAATAATATCATTCAGTGAAATTGAAGATGTAATTGAAAACTTACCTGCAAAGAAAAGTCCAAACCCTGACAGATTCACCGCTTATTTCTACAAGAAATTTAGAGAAGACCTAATGCTGCTACTTCTCAAACCCTTTAATGAAACTGAAAGGGAAACAATATTCCCAAATTCATTCTTGGAAGCAAGCACTACACTAATACCAAAACCAAAAAAGGATCCAGCCAAACTAGAGAACTATAGGCCCATCTTCCTCAACATAGATGCAAAATTCCTCAATAAAATGCTGGCAAACAATTCAGCAAGTGATCAAGAGGTTTGTACACCACGACCAAGTACGGCTCATCCTAGGGATTCAGGGCTGGTTCAACATACACAAATTAATAAATGTATTAACAGAGCCAAGGACAAAAACCATGGGATCATCTCAATAGATGCAGAAAAAGTGTTGGACAAAGTTCAACACCCATTCATGATAAAAACCCTACAGAAAATTGGAACAGATGGTCCTTATTTCAATCTGATTAAAGTCATCTATGACAAATGACAGGCAACATCATACTAAATGAACAAGACAAGGACATCCACTGTCACCACTCTTATTCAATATAGTTTTGGAAACATAACCAGAGCAATTAGACAAGAAAAGAAATAAAAGGAAAGGAAATAGGAAAGGAAAAGTTAAATTATCATTATTCACAGATGACATGATATTCTACATAAAAGACTCCAAAAACTCGGCCAAAAGACTTCTAGACTTAATAACCAAATTCAGTAACATAGCTGGATACAAAGTCAACACTCAAAAATCTATAGACTCCCTGTGCAGGACTAACAAAGTCACTGTCTTAGTTCCTTTTCTATTGCTACTAGAAGAGCATTGCATTAAATCTGTATAACAATTTTCTAGTTTTCTAGTAACCCTAGCTCCAAAGTTAGAGGGAGAGGTTTATCTAGGTCACAATTTGT
>PVLD010003106.1:34364-149547 GCA_004027595.1 Dinomys branickii
GAGACAGAGAGAGAGAGAGAGAGAGAAGAGAGAAGAGATAAACCTCTTTCTGTCCCTTATATTGTAGCCAGTCTATGGGGATTAGGGTGGTGCCAGTCCAATCAGTGAACTGATACAGCAATCACCCACATTTAATCCCAACACCTTTAATCCCAGTATTGCATTATGAATCAATCACACACTGTAGATTCAACCACCCCCCAAAAACCCTATGACTGCATGAGGCTTTCGGGGGACATCTAGACACAAAATGTAACACTCATTGAGACAAAAATTAGGGAAACAACACCTTTCCAATTTTCACAACTGCATCCAAAAAAAAAAAAAGAAATACCTAGGAATCAATCTAACAAAGGCAGTAAAAGATCTATATGTTGAAAACTATAGTACTCTGCAAAAGGAGATTGATAAAGATATCAGAAAATGGGAAGATATCTCTTGTCCTTAGGTAGGAAGAACCAATAAAGTGAAAATGGCTATACTTCCAAAATTGTTACAAAGATTTAATGCAATCCTGATCAGAATTTTAAAGCATGTATCACAGAATTAGAGAAAACAATCCTAAAATTCATTTGGAACCAGAAGAGACCTAGACTAGCAAAGGCAGTTCTGGTCAGCAAAGGAAAAGCAGGGGGCATCACAATCCCTGACTTGAGATTATACTATAAAGCAACAGTGATAAAATCAGCATGGCACTGGCAAAAAAGCAGACCCAAGGATGAGTGGAACAGATTAGAAGATGAAGAAACGACTTCACATGAACTTAGCTACCTATCTTTGACAAAGAGGCCAAACACCTTCACTTGAAGAAAAATAGTTTCTTTAATAAATAGTGCCAGAAAAACTGGCTTTCCACAGACCAAAGATTAAAACTAGACCTCTATCTTTTACCATGAACTAAACTAAAATAGAAATGGATCAAACATCTAAACATTAAACCGGAAACACTAAATCTTCTGGAAGAGACAATAGGTAGAACTCTGGAAGACATTAGTGCGGGCAAAGACTTTATGAGCAAATCCTGATCACACAGAGAATATCTCAAAGAATCAACAAATGGGATCTCATCTTGTTAAAATTATATTTTGCACAGCAAGAGAAACCACAGAGTGAAGAAACAACCCAGAATGCAGGCAAAAGCTTTTACTTACTGCTCCTCAGACAATGAACTACTGTCTAGAATATAAAACGAATTGAAAAAAAATCAGACTCCTCAAATTTGAACATCCAATCCAAAAATGGCATCCAATCCAAAAATGGCATCTGAAATGAAGAGGCTTCTCAGATGAAGTAGAAACAGCAAATAAACATATGACAAACTGTTCAACATCACTCATCATCTGAAAGATGCAAATTAATACAACACTGAGGTTCCATATCACTCCAGAAAGAATGGCCATTACCAAGAAATCAACCAATAACAAATGCTGGGGGTGCTTTGGGGAAAAAGGAACTCTTCTGTACTGTTGGTGGGAGTACAGACTGGTGCATCACTGTGAAATCAGTAGGGAGATTCTCCAAAATTTAGACAAGAGGTTCCATTGGACTCAGCTATTTCCCTTCTTTATATCTTCCTGAAATGATTAAAATCATTATACCACAGCAATACATGCACACCCGTGTTTATAGTGGCACAGTTTGTAATAGCTAAATCTTAGAAACAGCTAAATCCCATCAACTGCTGAATGGATAAAGAAGATGTGTTTATTTTTACACAATGGACTACTACTCTGCCATAAAGAAGATAAGCATGAGACATTTATAGCTAAATGGATGCACCTTGAGACCAGTGAAGTACACTGGACACACATGTTCAAATTTTGCCTGATTTCTCTGTTGTGAGAAACCGGAAGTGTAAATAAGGATCAAAATGTGCAACAGATATTGTGAAATAGGAAGAAAATGTTCAAATGGGAAGGGGGAGCAGGGAATGGAGAGGAGGAAAAGGAAGGAAGGGAAAGGGAAAAGACGAGAAGAGGAGGAAAAAAGGAAACAAAGCTTTTGTAAGTAAGGAGGGGAAGAGGGATTGAAGAGAGGCTAGAGAAATGGGAAAAAAGAATTAAATTATATCATGTACAGGTACAAATTTGCTATGATGAATGTGATCATTATGTATATCTAAAATATACTAATAAACTTAATTTTAAAAAGCAGTGCACATTAAATTGGAGAAAATAGATTAAAAATCCATAGCATAGGTAAGGAGGCTATAATCCGGAGCACAGCTGAGTTTCCAGCAATGTAAGGAGGCTTGACAGTTTCTTAACCCCTACTAGTAAGGGCTCCAGCAAGGTGATTGCTTGGTCTGTAGTCAGTCTTGAGTATCTGAAACAGTTTTATGTGTGTTTGTTTTTCCTTAGTGCTTATGGAGTAGCCATCATTGTCCTGCAATAGGCAGAGCTATTACAGGCAGGGAAAATGATAAAGGGAACCATAGAGGGAATTACGGTTTGTGTCTAGATGTTCCTCCCAAGCATCATGTGGTCATAGGCGGGACTTCTTTCAGAAGCAGCTGGATCTAGTGGGTGTGATGCTGGTGATGCTGGTGTCCAGGGTGTGTGATTACTGCATTAGTGCACTGATTGGCTTCATGATTCTGGGTGTGGATAATTGAAGGCCCACCCAGGTAGTGAGTGCTCCCTGCCCTAAGGGTGTGTCGTCTGGATAGAATATTATGGGCAGAAAGAGGGCCGCTGTCATTGTTTGCTGATTGGTACCTCACTGCTTGCTCTTTCTGCCTGCTATGAACAGTTTATCCTGTCTCCTGCCACCCTGCCGTGAAGCCAGCCAACTATCAACTCAAGCCTTTATAAACTGTGAGCTACAATAAACCTTTCCTCCTTTAACTTGAGCGGCAGGTGTTTTGTCTCAGCATGGAGAAAAGTAACTAAACCAGGAGGTGAGATACAAGGGCAGGACATCCCAGGCGTAGCCATCTTTCTTCTCGGGTGGGTACCAGTTGTCTTCATGCATCTGCGCCCAGAACTTGTAGGACTGCTGTGCTTGCGTAAGACTGAACTGAGATTTGCTGGCTCCGAACTGCACTCACGCTTTCCCCTTCAGCAGTGTGGACTGAACTGCATGATCACAGACTCTATGGAACACGCATTGCTCAAGCCTTGCTTGGTGAGAAGTTTCATGCAGATGGCAACTCCATCCAGAACACACCCCCTAGGGAAGACTGGAGAACCAGTCCTGGCTGACAGTGGGGTCAAAGGGAAAGATATTTTAAAGGACGCATCAAGTAGGATGAAGTCAGCTCTGCCCTTCTCTTTGAGGACCTGGAAATCATTGTGCAAAGTGCTGTCACAGTCAACTTCGAGGAGCTTGACATTCCAATCATATAGACAATCATTCATGAGTTCGACTGCATAGTTTCCACCTTGGAAGCTCTGTGGTCTGTATGTGTTTTGGAGTCCTTCATCAGCCAGTCAGTGTCTTGCCTCTGGTTCCTTTTCCTTTTTCTTGAGGATGGCCAAGTTTTCTTTTCTGATGCCATCATCTTCAGATTTCTTGCCCTCAGCTGGCTCTTTCTTTTTCATTTCACAATGATCTGGGTCTTCTGTGCCCTCAAGCATCTCTTCATCATCTTCTTTAGATGCTTCATCCTGTGTGCACTGCTCCGTTGGCCAGGGCTGATCCAGCATCTCTACACTGAGATGCTGAGGGAAGTCGTAGCGTTTCCACAGGGTAGCACGATCCTGCTCAGATGCTGCATGAGTAGAGTATTCCTTTGCTTTATGGCCACCAGCCTTCCCAAGACAGCAGCCACGTTCAGCAGCCACGTTAGGACCATCAGACTCCACCAATGGAACTGGGGGCACAGCAGGGTACGATTCTATGATGTTGCAGCGGATGTGATGGGACTGCCAGGCACAGACCCTGGTGGGGGATGTAGCTGGGGTGCTGCCCCAGCCAGCAGGAACTCACAGCTGAGCTTGTCCAAGCGGGCGCTGGTGATGCAGAAGCTCTGGTGGCGCATAGAAGATGGGCTCAGTACCTTCAACTCTCGCCTCACACAGAGCCCTGCCAGGCCCCCAGCTGGTGCCCTGAGGCTGCTGCCTCTGCTCTGCTCTGGGCTCCCTGCCCACCCGAGTTGGATCTGCACTTCCCCTGCTGTGGTTTGAGTGTCTTGAGACCATACTCACAAGTGAAATAAATCAGTCTCTCATGTGTAAACATTGTATTGTCTCCCTAGTACAAGAAGCTGAAAGAGTAAGATCCAAAATGTGCAATAGATACTGGGAAATGGGGAGATACTGTTCAAAAGAAAAGAATAACTGGGATGGGGTATAGGAGAAAAGAAGGGAAAGAAAACAATTATATATACACACATACATTAGTTAAGATAGCTATCATACTAATTTCTATTAGTTCATTGAAAAGAAAGGTTTATGCTTATGTTATTTGATCAGTTTTTCAAGCCTGTATCTTGTAATCTGAACAACCACTCTGAAGATAACAATACGCAATGTACTAACCATTGAGAATACTTTTTTTTTTTTTTTTTTGCGGTACTGGGGATCGAACTCAGGACCCTGCGCTTGCTAGGCAAGTGCTTATTCCACTGAGCTATATCCCCAGCCCCTCAATGTACTAACCATTGCTACTCTACTGGTATCTTGTTCTGAAATTTTCTGTCGTTTTTATTTTTTCTCTTTAAAATAAAGAAAGTAATTTAATCCCCATTGTGAGATATTCAGAGGTCCGAAATGTCAGCTGACTGTGGTGGGGTCTTTGGGAGGTACCTTGGATTAGATAACGTCACTAGGGTTGAGGCCCGTGATTGAATCCTAGAGGCTTTACAGAAAGAGAAGGAAGGAGGAGGGAGGAGAGGGGGACAGAGGGAGAAAACGAGAGGAGAGGGAGGGGGGACACAGGGGCAACAGACACACACTTGCACCCCTGGTCCTTGTCCCATGTGACTCCCTGCCCCGTGGAGCTTTGCCATCACCGCATGGAGCCTAGAACAGCGCCTCCGGAACAGTGAGCCAGAAGAAACCTATTTTCCTTATAACTCTTTTGATCTGTGGATTTTGTTACTGGCAAAAGAAAACAGACTAATTCTTTTTTCTCCTCTTCCTCAGTGGCTCATTTTCCGAACTAAAATAGAGTACAGTACCACGAATTGATTTCCTTGTACATAGCCTACCCTGTTTCCATTCATCATGATAGTTGTAGTAAAATTAGTCCAGTCAGTTCTTCATCTTAGGAAGAGGGATGATACCAGTACTGACTCGCTGAACTGTTTTCAGCATAAATGAGTAGTTTGTAGTGTTTAGCACCAGTAAAAACTGCTTGTATTTTGTTGCTCTTAATGATACATTCAGATATGCCATTATGCTGATTCATTTTGACTTATACCAACTAATTGCTATATTATATTGACTCCTTAGTAAAATCTTACTGTAACTATAAAATTCACATTCTTTATCCTGAAACTTAAAACTTAATAGAATTGTCAACCCTTAAACAAGTTATTCTCCTATGTTGTTTCCTCATTTGAAATAGGGATAACATGTTCTAGGTTGATATGAGCTTACAATTAATAATGCATAAAAAGTGCACAGACAACTGCCAAGAAATATACACATTTTAGTTGATCTCATTTGTGCTGTAGGCTTTGTCTAAGAGCACATGGGCTTATGCAAACAGGAAAGAGCGCCAAACAGTCACCGTCGTCCCAAGGCTTTGGTTCTGCTAGGCACCTAGGCATATACAATTTGTTGGTGGCTACAAGACACCCACTCACCGTAGTTCCACCAGTCACAAACTCCTTGAGGCGTAAGTTCTAATTTTAGAAGTGGTTCGGGAAAGCCTTTTGCATAGGATGGTGCTGTAAATGTTTAATTCTCAGGCGGTGATCTACCGGGTGCCTCCCTGGCACATGTACGTGTTCAGTTACCTTCCGAAGCATCCCCAAGAACTACTGCTGTCTCCAGCGCGTCCTGGCCTTCTCACCACCCAATCACCTACCTCCGCTTTCCTGTGTTTTCAGAAGACAGCATTATCTTGAAAGCACAACAAATTCCAACCAACATCCTTCCTCTATTTGTGACAGCTGTACTATTTCATAAATCCACCCTCCTATATATTTTCATAGCCCTTGGCCATTGTATAAAGCATGTCTGTCATTCTATCCGTTCTCACTTATTCATGTTCATATTTCATTACATTGCTTTTTTATCCTTTCATCCAGCTACTCTACCTGCAGAACATTTTTACTGTTCTCTGGGACATTTGTGGAGATTCCTGTTCTTATCTGCCCCATATCCCTTTCTCATACCTTCTTACACTGCCCTTATCTACAGGGTAAAGCATACAACCAGGATGGGCCAAAATAATTACCCAGTAGCATAATGTTACCCTTATTTTAAATGAGGACCAAGAGGCACAATGAAATCACCTATTTAAGGTTTGGTAACGCTGTTTTAAATTTTAACTCTCAGGGAATTTTACTTTATAAAATTATGTTAAAGTTTACTAAAAAGCATACCTTGCAGCCATTATGGTGACACATGGCTGTAATTTCTGTACTCAGAAGCCTGGGTCAGGAGGATCACAAGTTTGAGGCTAGCCTATGCAACTTAGCAGGACTGTCTCAAAACAGAATTTAAATTGATAAAAAAGTGGTAAAAATGGCATTTTGTGACACTTAATGGGTGTGAGTCAAAGTGAAATAGTCAAAAGGAAATATGTGAATGTACTGTTAGCAACAACAAAAAAGAAGAAACTATTTGTTGGGCACCACCCTACAATAAACGCCGCAGATACTCAATACTGACAGCAACTGACTGAGTTAGACGCTGGCATCACTCCTCACTACAGATGAGGTGCTGACTCAACACATATTGCTGCGAAACTCTTAGCACCGTCACCGCAGCGAATGGAAGCAGGAACAGGCTACGTATAAGGGAACTGCTTCTCTCCCTTATCCTCAGGGAATATGTTACAAGACTCCCAGTGGATGCCTGAAACCATGAACAGAAACAGACATTAAAATTTAATGCCTTTTCTATCTTAACTAAGCACTTAGTGCACACACACGTAAGCGTAATTGTTACCATTTGAAATAATGACAGCAACACTAGCATGAATTTATTTTTCCTTCTTCACAGTTTTGTTTTTCTTTCCTTTCTCTCTGGCACATATGAATTGCCAGTGGTACTACTTAATACATACTGGGGCCTTCAGAAACTCAAATAAGGGTTACTTGACCACAATTACTGTCTGTAATTGAGCCGGTGAGGTCACTGATGGGCAAGTAGTATACAGAGCATGGAAATACTGGACAAAGGGCTGATTCATGTCCAGGGTGAGATGGTGAGGAATACCAAAAGACTATATAACACTACTCAGAATGGTATGCCACTTAAAACTTAAGGTCAATCTGGAATTTTTTTATTCAACATTTCAGACAATGGTTGACTGGGAAGTGAAAATGCAGAAACAGAACCAAACCTAAGTGTGTGAGCACTGCAGTAGTAGTTTATCACAATTAGGAAATGACCACTAGGCTAGAGAAGATAAGAGAGAGAAATCTTTAAGGCTGAGTCCAATACTAGGCCTAGTCACAACGCTTTTTGCATTTCTTAGGCACTTTTTCCCGGATCCTTAGCCTGCCTTCTAACCAGAGTCCCAAATCGTAGGTAAGTGTCACTCTCCAAGTATCTAAAGACTCTAGTGCGTTTTTTCTTCTGCGTTGTCCTCTTCCCTTAAAGCTTATTTTGCACATTCCTATTTGCTAATAACTAAATTTGTTTGAGACACTGGTTGGAAACTGTACACATGTGCAAGCACATGGGAGCATTTATCAGCTGGTGAGCTTTCCTGCACACAGATGTAGCTATGCTCTTGGAGAAGCCACATATATTATTTTATGTGATTACTGGCCATTTGCCTGTAATGGAGAAATGTCTAAGTTCTTTGCCCATTTGTGAATTGTTTTTGAAAAACTTTATAGTTACTTTGTAATATGGAATAGTTCTGGGTACATGACAGGCGGGTGAATGAGTGTGTGAAAGGGGTACAAAGATGCGAGGAGCCTTGGGAAAAGTCAGGAGACGAGAGAAGGACAGGAGTGGGAGGAGGACAAGACATGTCAGAGACAAGAAATTCTTTCCTCTAGGAAGGAATAAGGAAGCATACTCTCAGATTCTGAGTTTATTTTAGTTTTCAAACGTGGCAACCTTATAAGGTTAAATAAACACTGCAGAGCTAGACTCTCAACATAACCATTATTTTAGAATGCTACTTAAATTTTAAATGCTCTATCTTATGATCTTCTAATTTAGAAGACTTTTTGGTATACAATTCATATACAAGCTGATGATTATATAGTAACATCTAAACTTGGAAAGTATGTTGATTGCAATGATGGATTACAAACATAATTATTAATCATATAATACTTTTAATTGAGCATTTAACATTTTCACTTAGCAACTGATATGCCGAAATCATTGCGGTATCTTTATAAAATACATGTGATATGGCAATATAGAACCAATTCTTAATCATAATTGACAAAAACATGAAAATAAAAACAAACCCACAGATACAGAGGGTACAAGAAAATAAAACAGTATTTACTGATACTGATAAGTACAGTACTCTCCAAAAGTATTACCTGGTGTAAATTACACAAATTTTGTTATTTTTAATCATTTTACTTAACCCATATAAAATCAAGACTTCTAGATTCTGATTTTTTTGTAAAATGTTTTAACACCAAGTTTACATAACCTGTGCTATAAGTGTATAATTTACTTATTTCAAAATATGATATGGTTTTGAAGTAGACTGGATCCTTAAGTTATGATTGGCCTCACATTTGAACAACTTGGGTTATGACTGGAATTTTAAGTTTAACTTATGACCCAAATCTTGAGTTACAACACAAATGCCAGCGCTGCGGAGTTGTAAACGGACTTGTGATGCCAGAAAAGTGTGTGTAAGCATCAGTCTTAGCCCACATGTGCATGTTTGTGGATGTGATTTCAGTCAGTGCTTTATATAACTGCTATGATCAGCACTATCAAAATGTCCCTGAAAGAACTAGAAAAGCAGCCAAGGATGGAAGGGAAGGTAAAGAAAGCAATCACGATTGAAAAGAAGGAAACTGTGGAGAAGTATGAGAGTGGTGTTGGTGTGACTGACCTTGCTAATGTGTACGGCATGTCGAAACCCACCACCTTGACAATCTTGCAGAGAAAAGGTTTGTATAATGAAGCTATTGTTGCTAAAGGTGTTATTCAAATTAGTGACTCTTTGATCAACAGTATCAGAAAAGGTGGAAAGGCTATTACTAAATGTGTGGACAAATGAAAGGCAGATGGTACGTTATAGCCTAAGCCTATAATTTGTGAAAAAGCTAGGGCTACAAATGCAGATCTTGTAAGGGATACTCCATCAATGAGTGATAATGGTGAAACGTTTCTTACCAGTAAGGTGTAGTTTCAGTTTTAGAGCGAGAATGGGGTTCATAGCCTAACTAGACACGGTGAAGCAGCCAGTGCTGATAAAAGCGCTGCTGAAAACTACATTACCACTCTGAAACAATGATGCAGAGAAATGGCTTTTGCTCTCACCAAGTTTTCAACTGAGATGATGCCCTGGAGAACATACATTACCCAGGAAAATAAGAAAATTCCAGGCCACAATGTCCCTATGAAGGATAGGCTAACCTTATTGTTATGTGCCTATATGAGTGGTGACCTCAAGACAAAGCCTGTCTTGGTTTATCAATGAGACCACCAGAGTATTCAGAAAACAAAGTCACGAAGGATAGGCTAGGGGTCATGTGGAGATGGAACGCAAAAGCCTGTGTAACAAAAGTACTTTTTTTGGAATGGATCAAAAGGCTTTCCGTCCTACTGTTAAGAAATAGCTAGAGGACAAAGGTTTACCACTCAAGTATCCTTATCATAGACAGTGTCGCTGCTCACCCATGAGATTTGGAAGAATTGCCTGAAGAATTCCCATGGCTCTCAGTTTGAGTTCTGCCCACCTAATACAACTCCTCTACTGCAGCCTGTGGACAAGCACGTCATAGCTGACTTTAAGAAGCTACAGCCCAACGAACTGGTCTTGAAGTTGTTATGGACATATCTCAGCTACAGATCTAATGCTTAAAGAGTTCTGAAAGGAACATTACCTTTTCCTGTGTAGCATTAACTGAGAAATTCTGGGCCGATGTCTCTCTAAGGACATTGAGATCTGCCTGGAAGAAAGTGTAGCCTAAAGTTATACAGGAGAGACTTTGAAGTCTGTGTAGAGGAACGTGTGGTTGATGACACTGTCACTATGGCAGAGTCCACAGGCTTGCAGGTAGACAGTGGTGATGCTGAGGAACTGGAGGAGGAATACACAGAGGAACTGTCTAAGAGGAGCTTCAGCAACTTCCGGCTGAGCCACAGACAGCGGCCACTGAGGAGCTTCCTGAAGAGGAGGGTATCAACAATCAAAGCAGCACAGTGCTTCTGAAATAAAGGAAACCTTGAAAATACGGACAGAGCTGCACACGTCTGCAGAAGATCCACCCAGAGAGAGAAAAAGCCAATCACTGCATTCACTTGCTTAATGACAATGTCATGTCATGTTAAAGAAAAGGCAGAAAGAGAAAACTTTAGACCAGTTTTTAGTTCTGAAAAGGTTGAGACCCAGTGAGCCAGAAGCAGGTCCTAGTGGGCTACAGACTCTCCTAAGGACAGAAAGGACACAAGAGCCAGATTCCTGATGTTCTTATGGAAGGGACTCTCCTTCCGAACAGTAATCACCTTCCATGGCATCCTTCTTGCAAGCCAAAGATGTCAACTTGAATGGTGAGCACCGTATAAAAATTGTTGCTTCCGGTAAACTAGGCACATTTTATAACTTTTTGATGAATACACTAGAAAAATTATTAGTGTTCTGGTAAATTATGCACATTGTACAACGTTTTTATTATGAAAAGGTTAGTTAAGGGGTGCTTTGAGAGGTTCAGAACACATTTTGGGTATTTCCACTATTTCTTATGGAAAAAACCGTCTTGACTCACAACCAACTTCAGTTCTGCTCTTGAGCACAATGTGAGTTCGTAAGACAAGGGTCCACTTGTGTATTTGGGGTTAGTGGTGAAGTCCTACATCTTATAGAATCTGTGAAGCATCCACAGCTAGGAAAGCATAGCATCTTAAAGGCAAAGGCAAACAACGCTTTTATTAAGCTGAACCTAAAGTACAGCTCTCCATTTCTTGTCAGGGTCCATGTTGCTAACTGTGGAAAGAAAAACCAACATTTAGTAAAAGGTAAGTAAATCCACTGGATTTTAAATTGTCTTGTGGCTAGAAAACTCACTCATTCTTAAAATACTTTCATATAATGTATAAATAATTTTGTTAATAGTTTTTACACTGGTAAAGTTTCTACACAAACTTTAAGCTTTGAGAACATTTTAATTTTAAGCACTTCTATGAGTATAAACTAATAATTTGACAAATTCACACCAGCAAATATTACAGAACCACTGCTTTCGTATTTTTGGGTAACCACAGTTTATACTATCTAAAGCCTCTGCCTATTCCCTAAGGTTTCACATGTGGAATTTTTCCTGGTAGGTATTGGGGTCTGGGAGAACAGAAGCTAATCTTCCTGATGCATATCTTTGAGTATCATTCTGCTGGGTGAGAATGGTGGGAGACTAGAACCTATGAGAAAAATCCTGTAGGAGTGTATCGTTCCAATTTGTGGTCCACTGGCCTTGTATGGCTGACCTTCCTACTGCTTGCCTCTCTGACTTAACGTGATATTCAAGGGAGAACTCTGATGGGTTTTGGTTTTCTTAATAGGAAACTAGGGCATCCTCTGTTTTACATGCTGGTAGTAAACAAATTAAAATTTGGAAGGATACTTACATATTTTTCCTTCTTTTTCTAATTTTTTCAAATGAAGCACAAGATTACGTTCAGCCATTTTATGTAAATTCTCAGGAACATTCTAAAAGAAAAATGGGTGAAAGGAAAAAATATTTCTTTTAAAAAAAGAGCTTAATTTTTTAAAACGTTTAAAGGAAAACAAAATACAACAAAGAAGAAAAGTTTAAGTTAAACACATTTTAACGTAATAACCACCTTAAAAAGACCCCTTTGTAAATGTCCTGCTTTAGGACACTATATGGCTAAATATTCTTATAGATAAAGAAAAGTAAGTTCCATAACTATAGCAGTGTTTTTAGTGCTTGACATAGTGGTATACAGTAGTATACCGTTAATATTTTATAAATGAGTAACGTGTAATTGTGCTTAGTTTTTGAACAGATAGTTATCCTATGGTTTATTTATATGATAACATCTTTTTTTTTTGAGACAGGGTGTCTCTATATGGTCTAGGCTGGCCTCAAACTCCTGGTGATCTTTCTGCCTCAGTCTCCTGAGTGCTGGGATTACCCGCCCATGATATCCTTATACCTTATGACTCACAATTTTCCTTCAGTTTTGCTAAAATGGGTAATATTGCTAATTATTATCTGAATGGAAAACAAATCAAATATTCCTTTTATTGTTTAAGGGTTACAGTTCTAAAGTCAAGCTTGTCTGAATTCACTGTCTCCATTTCTCGACTGAAATATATTGCCCAGATCACCAAATTACTTCACTGAATTTCAATGACTCTTCTCAGCCCCACTGCTCCTGAGACCCACTGGGCAGCTTCTCCCTTGGGAGGCCCCTTTCCCCTGTGGCTCCCACTCTCCCTGTCCTCGGCCTTCGTCCTGGGCCGTCTTCCCCACACGTCCCCTACACACTGACGCCCACAAAGCTGTGCCACCAGTCCTCTTTTCACTGGTACCACACTATGGCAGAGACACTGACTCCCAAACCTGAATTTATAGATTTATGATGTTTTGATTTCATTATATGACTTCCTTAGGATCCTTAAATCACCATTCCTGAATTATTGGCTACAGCCCACAGCTCTAGCTGGCAGGGAAGACCTTCTGTGATCTGACCACGCCTCCTGGAGTTTCTCACCTTTTTCGCGGCTCCCTTTTGACCATTCATATATACAGTCTGTGCTGCAGCTGCACATGTTTCTCTTAGTCTCTAAACATGCAGTGCTCTTTCACGGTATTACTCTTCATGTTTGAATACATCCACTCCGCTGCCTAGAATAACTCTCTTTCTTTTTACTCTGACTAGAAGATGGCTGCTCCTTTTTCAAGGTTCAATTCCGTAAGTTTCTAAAGGCCTTCTGTACCTTATTCCCTGCACCTTTGCTATGTAGAACTGATTTGTATTTCTGTGCTTTGGTAAACTAGGTACAGGACTTGAAAGGAAGCTCGGAAGGGATCCCCTCCGCCAAGATATGAATACTACAATGTTCCAAAATCTGAAACCTTTTGCAGATGCTCAAATGATTTCAGAGTTTGGACCACTTCAGATTTCAGAACACTGTGGATTAGGGTTGCTTATCCTGTATAAACCATTTAAGATAGCACCTGACATGTATACATATGTGCAATAAATGGGCTTTATTAGAGCCTATATTGCAAGGATCTGTTGAATATGTCTGTTTTCATTAAACTATGAATCTTTTAGGGGCAGAGACCTGTAGTCACTTCTTTATCTCTGCATATCAAAATATTCAATAAACTCTCAATGAATAAATAACTCCAGAATAGCTATTGCTATCTGGTGTGCATCAGGTGTTTTGCACACTTCTGAACATACACTGAATACCTCTGAATGCAGACTGAGCATATGTCTAGACACGGGCACTTACTTGATGGTT
Organism: Dinomys branickii; assembly: GCA_004027595.1. Taxonomy (NCBI): domain Eukaryota; kingdom Metazoa; phylum Chordata; class Mammalia; order Rodentia; family Dinomyidae; genus Dinomys; species Dinomys branickii. Next base: position 48,132 of record PVLD010003106.1, read on the forward strand.
TATCTGTGAGGCTTATGAGAATTTTACTAACTGTACACAGATCAGAAAAAAACCCTGGATGTATGAATGCTCTAGTATTATGAGTTATTTTATGCTATTTAAATATTTATATTACTTTTTCTTTTTTTATTTTAAAGGAAAAAAAACACAGACAAAAACAAAACCACAAAACAATAAAAATGATAGAGTTTCAAAACAAAACAATAGGAATTAACGGTGATTGTTAATATTGCATATTGTTACCTTTAAAGAAGTTGCTCAGATTATCAGATATAAGAATGCAAGATTGATCCAATCAATAAAGAGAATAAAAATAATTTTAAAAACCCATTAGAAATGATACAGAGTTTCACTAGACAAGATGGTAGGAATTCTCCAATGGTTGTTTTTTGCATATTGTTGTCTTCAAATTATTGTTTCAATTACCAGATATAAGCATGCAAAATTTGTCAAAAAAAATTTCAGCATTAACTGTTCCTTTTTTTTTGTTTATCTTTTTGAGACAGGGTCTCACTATGCAGTTCAGGCTGGCCTTGAGCTCACTTTGTAGCCCAGGCTGGTCTTGAACTCGCAAAGTTCCTCCTGCTCAGTCTCCTGAGTGCTGGGATTACAGGTGTGCGCCACCACACCCAGCTAACTGTTCCTCTCAATGAACCAATAGACATCAGCAGTACAATTATACCAACTATACACACACACGCGCACGCGCGCGCGCGCACACACACACACACACACACACACACACACACTCTCATTCTCTCTCTCTCTCCCCCTTTTCTTCCTTTTTGGTGTTTTGAGACAGGGTCTCACTATGTAGTTCAGGCTGGCCTTGAATTCACTATGTAGCGCAGACTGGTCTTAAATTTGCACTTGCAGCAACCCTCTTCCCTCAGGCTCCGAGTGCTGGGATTATAGGAATGTGCCACCACATCCGGCTACATTACTTTTTTGCTAATGACTTTTTTTTGTGGTGGTGTGGATGGGAACCAAGGTCCCCGAGTATGGTAGACAAGTGTTTGCTGTACCACTGAGCTGCATCTCTAGCCCCAGATAATGACATTTGCAATCTTCAGATGTTTTAACTATTTGTCCCTTTCTTCTGAAACAAAGCATACTAAGTATAATTTAACTGTTCTTAATTACTAAGGCCTATGGGACATTAAAGTTTTTTGTGGACTGTGGCTTCATATAACCTTTCTAAACTTTAGTAACAATCTCATGTAACTTATAGCTATACAAGTTGCAGTGTGAGACTATTTAACGTCATGAAATCTTATTACAAAGTCTAAATGCTTCACTGTGAATTTACTAACATATAGCAGATACTTAATAAACATTTGCTGAAAAGCTGAGTAACACTGACTGCCACACAGTGCTACTGCACTGCAATATGCTCAAAGGCTACACTCAGGGCTGTGGGGCTTTTTCCTCACATTTGAAATTACTCATGTTCTTTGACAGGTATTTTCTCCATTTTAGGCAATGCGACCATTTCTTACTGCCATTAACTCAGCATCTGTCTCCAGCAAGTCACCTGGTCTCACTTTCTCTAGGCTCAGACACCACATACTCAAGATGCTTGAATAGCATACGTCATTATAAAACTGGGCAGCAGCTTCTCCTGTGGAGTGAAGTACTTAAAATCTGGAGAAAGCCTCAGAATGGCTATTTCTGTTCTTCATGGGCAGAGCTTTTTTTAACTTTAGTATCACAGATGATGAAGCTGCTAGTCTCAATTCTAGACAAGTGGCATGAGATAGGAAATGTTGACAGACATTCTCATCTGGGATGAGGTATAATTATAGTATACTGAGCAAAATTATTTAGTCTAATAAATTTGTTGCTATGCACCAGTAAGATAAGTCAAAATTACCTTGTAAAGAATTTTTACCAGTTCCGTTTTTGTAAATGATTTTTCAAAATTGTCATGAATGAATGTAAGAATCTGGTGTTCCCGGCCATTTCTGTGAGAAATATACTGTTGAATTGCAGCTTCTGCATTTTGGATTACTGGGCCATGACCTGAATTGAAATAATTATACAAATTTCTTCATCTAGATAGAATAATTAAGTACAAAGTTAATTCACTCTATTAAAATAATTTATATATGCTGCACTAAAAAAGCATACTAAATGGAAAGCTTTACAGGTATAAGATTTAAAACTTATGTACAAGGTCAAAAACCTTAGAAAACTACACGAAATAAAATCTATATAAAAAACTATCGTGTTGCTGGTCCTGGTGGTGCCCACCTGTAATCCCAGAACTCAGGAGGCTGAGGCAGGAGGATCACTGTAAGTTCCAGGCCAGCCTGGGCTACATAGTGAGTTCAAGGCCAGCCTGAACTACATAGGGAGACCCTGTATTAGAAAAATAACGAACAATTGTGTATACCAAACTACAGATTTTAATACTAGCAATGAAATCAGCAACCACAAGAACAATAGGTGAGATTTACAGAGTGCTGTGTGACAAGCGTATTAGGCACTCATGCTTAATGCAGTGTTTCTACAAGGGTGCTGTGGGACAGGTATTACTGCTATTCCTTCTTTATAGCAGAGACTGAGGCACGGAGAGAACAGACGACCTACCTGGAGAGAGTGAAGCTGGGATTCTGACTGAGTACTTTTTCCTCTCGTCCGTTTTTGTGTAACTGAGGATAGCACCCAGGGGTACTTTACTACTGAGCTACATCCTGAGCTGTTTTACTTTTCAGAAAAAGACAAGGTCTTGATAGGTTGCCCAGTCTGGCACTGAATTTGAGACCCTGCTGCCTCAGCCTCCCGAGCAGCTGGGATTACAGTGTGGGCCACCACATCCAGCCTGATCTGGCTGTTTTAAACCAGTGTGAGCTCTTAACCATTACGATAAACTTGACTGAAAAGGGGGAAAGCAAAAATTAGTGTCACGTAGGAGACCAAAGGTATTAAAAATTCACAAGACCCATAGTATAACTTTAAGAATTTTATGTCTAGGCTATTAGCTTACAAATGGGACAACTCAAGATTAAGTTATAGTGAAATTTACCTTACTCTTTAAAATAATATAAACTAGGGCTGGAGGTACAGCTCAGTGGGCTAAGTGCTTGCCGCTGAGCACTAGGGCCCTGAGTTCGATCCCCGGTCCCGGAAAAAAAAAAATATATATATAAACTAAAATATTCCACTAATTAGCAGGGAGAATGTTCTGCTTGAGAATATAATATCCAGACACAGGCTAACGTGCACCATGTAAAGCGCTCTGGAATTTAGAGTACCCCTTACTAGCTGTGTGGGTGTAAGGGAGCGTCTGAGTCTTGGTCCTATTTTGTCAACAGTGTAATGAGGACAGCACTACCTATTTCCGAGGGTTTTTGTGAGGACGACAGATATAAAGGCCCCTGCACAGAACATGATGATTGCAGGTTTTAAAATATGGCAGTGATGGCTACAGAACATAATTTTCATTTAATAGCTGCTGTGCTAATAAGCAAACACTGTCAGCACCTTCTGAAGGCAGCCTCTCATTGGCTGCTACACATCTATTCTCTCCTAAAGACAGCCATCAGCTTTTTATGACTATCGAAATGCCCAGCTCTACTATTTGCTCAGCAGTAGGTAAGCATGCTGAAGACATTGTTTTAACAGATCTCTGGATGGTTGCTCACTTAGGAGCAAATTAATTTATGTATGTATGTATTTATTTGGTTATAGGGTCTTGCTATGTAATTCAGGTTGGCTTTGAACTCACTGTGTAGCCCAGGCTGGCCTTGAACTCATGGCAATCCTCCTGCCTCAGCCTATTGAATGCTGGGATTACAGGTGTGCACCACCATGCCCAGCTTGGACTAATTTAGAAGGAGTCAGAAAATCAAGTAACCTAGTCCCCTTTTCTATCTGGGCCTTCTTGTTGGGGTCCTGTGTCTCAGTTTTTAAGATGGAGAGGAGACTCATTTATACAGTAGCACAGTCTGAAATACAAGTTTCTTTCTCTGGAGAATGGAAATAAAAATAACATTTTATTGTTGTTATGAAAATTTGATATTTCAGTATTGTGAGTTAAGAAACCAAAATTCAGATGTCAAATGTTGCCCATGGTTACAGAGAACTACAATGTGGTTCTAACAGAAAGCATGTTAACAAAAATAACGGTAGCTTATGGAATGAAAAATACTTTCCTGTTCTGATGTAAGCTTATTTCCTTTGTTTAACAGGTCTATCAACAGCTGTGTAGATACTGAAAAATAACTGTTGTCTTTATAAAAGGTTATTTTCTAAAAACTTTATCCTCTATTTTAAAAATCTTTTATTAATACGTTTTGCAATATATAATGATTACATCCACTGTATAAACGGTTATTAATATAACTCAGCTATCTCTTTAAATTTAACTATATAGCTAGGAAGACTTTGGGGTGTTAATTTAAAACAATTTACACGTATTTCTTCGAGGCTGAGTATATACACAGGGCTAAGCTGAAACGAACTTCCTCATCATCTGGCAAGAATAGGTTGCTAGAATAAAAAGGTTGCCCACCTGGATATATAATATCAGCTTTGACTTTCAGTAATAGGTTTAGGGAGTTCATATAATCATAGAGGTCTTCAAATATTGTTGTCCCTTCCCCTAGGATGCAGTCCCCAGAGAAAATGGCATTTTCTTCTTCTAAGTGTAGAGCCATATGATCATCAGTGTGGCCAGGTGTGTATATAACTCTGATTGAAAAAAGAAATAAGGATAAAACAAGTAGGAACTCTTAGGCATACAAGAAGTGTTGAGAAGTGAAATTTTCTGTTTGTTTTTGGACAAGATACAGATAGATTATGCCAGTAAGTTATTTTTCTTGCACCCATGAAAATGGTTAATTCTCCCCTCTAGCTAAATCACATCTCACTGCCAAGTACAATTTTAATACTTTTTTAACTTTTTCTTGTAAATAACAAGCACAAATTAAAAAAAACTGGAAAATAAAAAAGTACCTGAGGGAGATAAAAATCAGCGATCATTTCCATTAGAGACAATACTTTTGTTATTTAAGAACATATTTCTTACAATTTTCTGTGCATACATTTGAAATTATACTACTTTAATACATGACTTTTTCCTTGTATTTTCTTACATCATTAAATATTTTTCAAAGTGTGTAAGTGCTTTGCATAGTAGCTGGCACAAAGTTACATGCTTAGAAATAATATTTTAGTAGTTAGAAAATGTAAAGGCTGGGATGTAGCTCAGTGGGAGTGCACTTGCATAGTGTGGACCTGTCCATGGGTTTGATTCGTAGGACTGAGATGAAACAAAATAACAAAGCAGTTTTGAAAATCAATTTCACCCCTATATAAGATATTTACTATGTTTTTGTTTCTTCTCTTCCAATTTTTGTTTTTGTTGATAAAACTGATTTATAATAAATATTTTCAAAGCATAGTAAAACAGATGATCATACTTTCAAAGCATGATAAATATTTTAGGAATTCTCATTTACATTGTTTTATAACTCGCAACAATAAGCCAGTTAAAGAGTAAACCTGAGTAATTTTTCTGCAAAGAACTCCTTCGCATTTCAGCTACATAAAGACTTAATCTCCTGTATTGGTCATTTTTTTCCTCTACATTACTCTTGTACTTTGAATGATAGTTCTATGATATAGTTTCACACTGTTGTTTGTTTACCACGTGACCTCACAGGTTATCAGTTCCTGAAGGACAGGGCTCTTGTTTTTTTGCCCAATTTTAATATTCTCAGTGCTCAGCACCTACTGGTAGCTAACTTGAATACACTGATTTCTGTATGCCAGGCACTGTCTTTGGGGAGTTACAGGTATTTCATACTTAAACTTTACACTACTTTGGGGCGGGTACTAACCTCTTGTCTTGGTTACTTTTCTCTCGTTGCTGAGACAAAATACCCAACACCCAAAATGAAGGAAGGAAAGGTTTATTTAGCTTACAGTTTGTGGAGGTTTCAGTCCATACTTCGCTGGTTCTGAGGCACAGTGGCACATGGCAGAGGGCAAACTGTTCATGGCCGCAGAGCACAGCAAAAACAAGCAAAAAAAGGGAGGAATGGCTGCAGGCAGCCTCTTCTCTTCCCTTACATTGTAAACAGGCTATTCCCACCCAGGGGGCGTGTAGCTCTCACACAGTCTCCATGCCTTCCTCTTCCACAGGCTCAGGATGTATACAAAGTAAGCACCCTGGCTTCCTGCTGAATCACTCAGCCAAACCTCTAGACTCCCCAAGTTGACACAATGTATCAACCATAACACCTCTCAACTTACATTTCAGGTAAATGAAGCACAAGAGATAGAAATAAATATGATGGTATAGTTAAAATTGCATTTTATTTAGCTTAAGGAGTTAATTATCTTTCCATTATAGATAGTATTAAGTCTTATGTGCTTGAAGTATTTTTAATAAAATTCATAATAATAGACTATTTTGAGAGGGTGAATGTAATTACATATTTGTATTTAATATTTAGGAATTGAATATACATTCTTGGTGAAAGCAGAGTGACACCTACATCTATTATTTCTTCTTCCTAAAACACCAATAAAGTGACCATAAAGGGATCTTCCTTTTAAGTGGCATAAGTCCACACATGAGAAAGAATGGGACAGGAGCCCGTATGAAACATCCGAAAGCTACAGAGATGGCAGCTGAGTGACTGCAGAGCCATGAGAACACGACAGCCAAAGAGGCAGAGGGAAAGCTGAGCGCCAATGACATTTACACTGAGAACTTCCTGAAGTCTGAGGACTTGGGCATCGTCAGTCTGGAATGGAGGATGAGGCGGGGAGGAGGGGCTAAAAGATGAGTAACTGAAAATCTACTTAACAAATATTCAGGACTAGGGATATAAGTCAATAGTAGAGCATGTGCTTAACATATACAAGGCCCTGGTTCAATCCTCAGAACCGAACCAAAACAAACCACCACCAACAAAACCCCTAAATATTCCGATCTCCAGATTCCTTTCCATCTTGAGCAGTTTGAGAAGTATCCTCATGCTACTTAAGAAAAAGACTGGAGATTGAATCTTTCAAGAGGGTAGAACACTGGCACATCTAGATGAGGGAGTGATACTATATTAAAGAATTAGTTCAATATAAGTGGATTCCCAAGCTGCCTGGTAACATTCAGTTCCTATGATGCCGGCAGCCAGGCCTTTATTCAACATGAAGACTAGAAGAGTTTTTTTCAAAGTTACTTCACCAGCTGAGGAAGAAAGACTCTGAAGTATTAATGTTGGAAATTCCCAACTAAACAGCACATCTGGATTACCATACTTGTGGTCTGTGAGGGCTCACAAGCTACAAAAGCCTCGCCCTCACCTTCTCAGAGCTCCTGAATAGCTGTAGCGCTAGTCACCCTACTGTCGGTAGCATATGGGATCTTGTTACATTCATCTAATGGTAACTTAGTGCCTAGCCAGCAAACCTCGTATCAAATTAGATACAAAAAGACAGATTTAGACATGGAAGGTCTCAAAAATGAACTCTTTCTCGGGAAGCTTTTGGAGATGAATTTCCAAAAAGAAAGAGTACACAGAAGTTATGAATTACAGGAAATAGGTCAAGGGACACAGGAGACAGGCAAAGGGAAGCCACCGCTGACAGTGATGGGAACTTGCTGATAGCAGTAGGACTCCTGGAAGAAAACCAGTCCAGACTGGACAGAGCAAGTCAGAAGTCAGAAGGTACAGATGGAGGGTTCTTCTGGAATATGAAATTGAGAGAATCTCTGATACTTTAAACATATGGAGAGGTTTATATGATCAGCATTAAGTGTACAGAAAACTGTTCAAATAAAACAAAGTAATTATTAGGTGCATGAAAGCAGAGAAAGCAGGGAAGGAAAACCAAGCAAGCATGGTTTACTACATACTTTGCTGTACATAGCGTTGTTACTATTTGTATCCAGATTTCCCACCAAGGTCTCCTGTGGTCGCAGGTGGTGGCTGCATTAGGGTCTGAGATGCTGAGATTAAGAATGTGAGGCTGGGGTTAAGAGTGTGATATTGGGATTAAAGGTGCCCCACCCTGGGCATGGGTGGCACCACCCAAAAGGTGGGGAGCCTGGAGGGGAAAGAAGATAGGTCTGCTGCTATTGCTTTCTGCTGCTGCTTTGCCACTTTGCTGCCCTCTGCCCACCATGAACTGTCTCTCCTCTACAACGCCACTCTGCCAGGCCACCCTGCCTTGGAGCCAGCCAGCTATGAGTGTAAACCTCTAAAAACTGTGTCTGCCAGGCCACCCTGCCGCGGAGCTAGCCAGCTATGAGTGTAAACCTCTAAAACCTGTGAGCTACAATAAACCTTTGCTCTTTTAATGTTATTGGGTATTTTGTCTCAGCAATAGAAGTGTCTACAGTAGTAACACTGTAATCATTAAAAAAACTCCCTCTAATGCATCTTCCTTCCTTGCTTTCTTCTTTTTCCTCCTTCTTTTCCTTCCCATCCTTCCCTCCTTCTACCCCTTTCTTTTTTCATCTCTCTCTTTTTTTAGATTTTGTCTTTCTGGAGAGCCTTAGACACTTTCACTAATTCTGTCATAAAAAGTAACTAGAATATTAACGAATGGAGTAAAAATACATTGAAAAATAGTAACATCATGAGCAAATAAAATTTAAAGAACACAAGTGTTCCAATATTATAAAATCTCTGAAAAGAACAATAAAATTATGGAGAAACCTAGTAATTTCATCTTCCTGAACTTCAAAAAGACATTTGACAAAAACTTTTAGTGGAATTTGAGAGACTTGAGATAACTATAACTTTAGAATTTTTCCTTTGCCAAAAAACCCCCCAATTTTTATTATTAAATACTGAAACTATAAAGCTGTTAAAAATTCTACTTAAAATGTAATTTATATAAGGTATAAGAACATGAAATGCTACTTTAATGGGAGCAATTATTTTTGAAAGGCCAATGTACGACACTAAGAACTATTATGCTTTTATGATTTCCAAGTATACTCTTCATATACTGCAAATAATTACTATATATAATTTCTCCACTGGTGAGGTGTTAAAGAGCTGTTTGAAATAATTTCTTTTGTTTGGTTAAACCTGCAGCTACCTGTTAATAAAACAGTGTCATACAAAAGTAACCTCAGGAGGTATTTTTCTAGTCAATATAAAACTGTGCATGTTTGTGGATATACATCATTTTTTTGCATTAACAGAATGCATTAATGACTGATTTGTGCGTGTGCATATGTGTATGTGTGTGCAAGTGGGGCTGAGGTTCCAGGCAAACACTATAACACTGAGCTGTATCTCTAGCCTCATTTTTTTTTTAAATCTATAAAAACTCACTTGGAGAGCCATTCATTTTCAGTCCACAAATTGTCTTTTCTGTCAACACGCTTGCAATACAGCCTTTATTCTTCCTTACCTGCTGCCATACCAGAACTTGGTAATGGTTTATCTTTGATATTTCTTAAGTCAGGCAGTAAGATAGCTTACAATAGGGGGATCATAAATTTCTCCTCTCTCATCACCTGGGTGGCAAATGCTTTAACCTGTGTAACACTGTTAAATTCAGTCCACATGAGCAGGAGGAAAAACGAAGTGACATCAGAGGTGCTCTGGTAAAGGGCAGAGGAAGTAAGGCCGTGGGCTTCCCATTCACCAGTCTGCCCTCTGCACAGAGCAGTGCTGTATTTGTAAGGACAGTTCTCTTCGAGATTCAGGACAGTTACTCAAAAGCTATGGGACTATTTTCTTTAAGAAACTGTACAACTGTAGAAAATTACTGCAGGTGATATCCAGAATTAAATTCTTACCAGAAAGTTTTTTTAGCTTTCTATTCTTTATTATAAGTACTTTTTGGTGTGTTATTACCTCTGCCTCTGTTTTGCCTTTTTTTCTCCTTCGAAGTTTGCATGTAGGCAGTATCAACTGGGCAATGAATACTTGACAACAAATACCTGAAGATGTAAGCAGATTTTAACTTTCCACTTATGCAACTTTTGCTTATCAACAAGTCCATAGGTAAATTTTTTTTTTTTTTTTTGGTACCAGGAATTGAACTCAGGATCTTGCACTTGACAGGCAGGCATCCGTAGCTAAATACTGAAACAACTGTGTTAACTGACTAAACAGAAATGCAAATTTGAAATGAAGGCCTTCAGGAAATGAAATGTTTTATTATAATTAGAATTATATTTTAAGAAAAGATTATTCACCAACAGTCGCTTTTAGAATTGTGGACAGTGTGTAGTTTTCATTTTCTGAGTTAGTGTCCGCCTAATCTTAAAAACACATTTCCACTTTTAACTTGTCCTCATCGGGACGAAGCACAGCAAATGTTAAACAGAATTCACACAATACTGAGACCCTTGGCATCAGTTTACTCTGTGACTCTAAGATGGCATTTAACTGGAGGAGAGGCAGTGACAGGAAGTTAGCGTGCAGGGGGGCTTCTGGGGTGCTGGTACTCTTCTTTGTTTTCATCTGAGTGCTACTCATACGGTTTGTTTGGTTTGTAAAAATTCATTGTATTATATGTTTATGATAGGTAGATGAGGTGAATTAACTAAGGGTCACCTTGGAACACCCGCCCGAAACGCATCAGTGTGGTGCTTGGTGTGGAAGGCCCCGAGGACCGCTGCCAACAGTGTAAAAGGAGACCTGGAGGGGAAGATGCTGCGCTGCTGATCCTCCTGCAGAAGCCTGTCACACTGGTTTTCCTGACGCGAACTCAGGTGTTCTCATCGCTGGACGAGCTCGGCTCCTCACTGTCACTGAAGATGGCTGGTTCTCTTTGGGGGAGCTCTGACCCTTACTTTCAGCATCTCTTCCTGGCTCCAGTGCAGACCCCTCAGCCTGCTGGCACAGATCCTTCACCCCGCTGGCACAGACTTTCTAGCTTCCACCACTGACTTTTGGGCCTTCCCAGCGCAGACCCTTGATACAGACTTGCATGAGACACTCTCGCTGTGCGCTGTAGGTAGTAAGCTGGAATCATGGAGGACCCTGCTGTGGGATCCAGGCCCTCAGTGTATTTTTTAGGTCTCTAGTGCATGGACAGATTTCTTGCACCGTTCTGCATTTGACTTTTTGGATGACTATTACAAAAATAATACTACAAATTGTGTGTTCTGTATTAAATCTATTCCCTTGCAAACCCTGACTATAATAGTACACTTTTACATTTACATATTACACTTTAATAAAAAGTTAAAAAAAGTGTGATCCTGCTTATGTTGGTGGAAGTTAACATGTTCCAATCAAAATGAAGCACATTCATTCTGAATGAAGTTAAAGGCTGAATATTCTTAGCCTGCAAAATTAGGTGTAGATCTAATAGCCATGATTCTGCAGTGGATCCCCAAACCTTTAACATGGATACTCATTATTGCATTTTCTCTTTCAGTCAATTAATTGTTCATCTACTTGTCTCTTTACAAAAATTTACTACACTTTAAGTATCAATGCCTTCTCTGTGCCCAGGGACTGAAGCTATACAGAGGAACCTGGTAGCTGCCCATGTCAGAGAATGGTGAGCTAATTACTAAGCCCACACCTCTTTTTTCTGGTCACGTACTGTACCTGAACTCAATTTCCCAGCTGCTGCATGGTTAGGCGTGGCACGAGCCTGAATCCACAGCCTATGTAGCAGAAGCCTTGCTCTATGAAAACCTACCACACAATATTCCTGCCATGCTGGTTTGATTGAAGTATGGTAACCTTGAAAGCTAAGTGCTCAGGCAGGTGGAATCACAAGATGGAAGGAACCTTAATTACTATCTTGCTGAACACCTTGAGGGCCATTTGCTAATTAAGAACTTATATTTTAGACTTTATGTGATGAAAATAAACTTATTTCATGTTTGAGTTCTTATGGATTTCCTTGGTTTACAGGCATTAACTATCAGGAGGTGATTACCTTTAGGCAGATACCAAGTAGTTTATAATTTAATAAATACAAAAGTTGAAATAATAAATGTTACATAAAAGTGGGAGGAGGGAGCAATTAATTCTGCTCAGAAAGGATTCTCAAAGTAAATAACATGTGACCCAGACTCTGAAGAGTAAGTAAGAATTTACTAGGAGATGAGTACGGGAAAAGGAGTGATGCTCAGAGAAAAGGAAGACGTGAACAAAGGCATGAGTAAGTATGAGAAACATGACTGGACAAACTCACATGTAGCTAGTTGTGTTTATGGGAGGTACGGTGGGTGTTAAGACCAGAAGTGTGAGTTGGGGTCAGAATGGCACACTGAGAAGAATAAACATTATCTTGTTGGCAATGGGAGTCATCAAAGGTTCAAGTGACTCACGGGTCTATAAAGTAGCCTAGGAAGGGGAAAGACGTGAGAGGACAGTTAAGCAGGAAGCATTTGTAGTGGGGAGGAGAAGGGACAGCACTGACAAATGTTTCTCAGACAAAAATTAATCTGAATAAATGTGGGGTGAAAAGGGGAAATGATAGCAATAAAGAGTCACTAAGTGATGAAGGTGACCCTGAGACACCCATCTTAGAACGAGGGAAGCCCTAAGTATGGAGCAAGGTAGGTATTCTGAGAGCAGAAAGCACATATAGACTTTAGGGAGGAGAATCATAATTAGTTCGGCTTTAAAATTACCGAGTTTGAAACACTTTTCTGAATCCTTGACCAGATCATGAGAGATTATGGGTCTGACTTAACATCTATTCACTATAGAAACAGGTCATCTTTTGAAAGTGGGAAAGCCCTGAATTGAAGTATGGGTAGATTGCTAAACCACCCTAATTTTGCTAACTTTAAAATCTTATGTAAAAAATGCTAACTAAAAAAGATCTTGTTAAAAAATGGTAGGAGTTAAATAACCAAAAAAGGCATATAGAATAACAAGTTTTCCTTTTATGGTTTCTCAAGCAATCTATTTTCCCTCCCCAGAGTATCCGATCATATCAGGTTTTTTTGGTTCTCCCTGAGGCATTCTTTCCACATACAAGCAAATATACCTAAATCTGCCTTCCCCCTTCATATATGTACACACACACATATATATGTATTTATATGTATATATCCACATATCTGTACACACACACACACACACACGACCCTTTCCTTTCCCCACCAAAGGACACCTACTTACTTCAGAGTGGCTCCCTCGGTCCTAATCACATCTCCATCTTTCAGATAAACATATTTTTGTGTTCCATTTTCTATAATTTCTTCTTTAGGGGGTTTCCGTGGGAGTTTTTTAATGCAATAGGCAGTGTCTGGTTAGAAAACAGGTAAATGTATTAAGTCAGATTTGGATGACTCAGCCTTTTAAGAGACCAGTTTTTATATAGCTAACACCTGTCAATGATTGCACAAAATACCAAAGGACAACAGCAAAAATGGGATGCATTATAACAGCTTATCTCTGGTATGTAAATACAGTATTTCATATATCTCAACAGAAGAGTTTTCATTTGCCTATGCTCCTTTGTGAATTTCTAGTCATTTCTATTTTAAACAAAAGTCTGAAAGTAGTTCTTTATAAGCTCACCTAGTTCTGACAATAGGATAGGCATTGAAGAGGCAGCTGTATGGAGCCTGAGAACTTTTCTTTATCCAGCTGCCTGCCTATCATAGAGAAATCATGGCAGTAGCTGATGAGAGGATGCTAGCACATTGTATTTGCCGTGAGTGCTGAAAGGGAATCCCAACCTGAGGTTAAGATATTTAACCTTTAACATAAGTTTAAAACAGTACTCACTGACTCAAACAAAATCAACTAACAGATGAGTCCAATTACCTAACCAGTATACTGTATAGTGAATATATGTACCATGGTATCAAAGCACTTAAATCTGTTATGGTGAGGGAAATGAAACTTACAAAAGGAAACAAAGACCTATACTCAGTACTACTGAGCTGTATCTCCAGTCCCGCATAGTTACTTAATAGGAACAAATCTTCAGTCATTTTTTAATGTTTGAGTAATACTTTAAAACATCATTGGAAAGATTAATTTCAGCTGATATGAATGCGGTATTGTTTATGTATATACAATAATTTCTAATTAAAACACATTCTAATTGAATAGCAGACATGCAAATCAATATGATGTATTACATTATCATCTAAATGTATAATATGTGAGAGACACCCACCTATGGTTGCAAAATAACAAAACAGGTAATAACTATATTTTCCTAGATTTACTCAAAACCAAATCAAACTAAAACACCTACGCAGCCTTGGACTACATAGTTCTCATGTCCAGTATGCTATTATGAATTCCCAAACTGTTCCAGTTGTGTTTTGGCAATTTTGTAAGCAGGTTGTTTTGAAGTTACTACATTCTCCCACAGAAATCTTATCAATGGCATTTGTATTTTTGGTGTGATCTATAAGTACACATGTCAACATGGTGAAGTGACAGAAACATTTCTGCCCTATCAAGTACTAAATGAAAGTGTAAGAGTATGGAGTAAAATAATCATAAAACAAAATGGAACAAGAATGCTAGTGATTACGGAGAACATGAGAAAATAACATATATTTTGGGGAGAGATTCAGGAAGGCATTTTTGTACAATTTCAGTGCCAAGCAACTTGAGGTTTCAATGTAGCTTGTCCAGCTTCAATAAAGTCTAGAAAGAAACACAAGTCATTTCTCATGAAATATTAAAATTTTAATGCCTATAAAATATACTGCTTGGCACACGCCAAACAGTGCAAGGTGTAATCCTAGCACTCAGGAGGCTGAGGCAGGAGGACAGTGGTGAGTTTAAGGCCAGCCTCGGCTACATGGTGAGTTCAAGGACAGCTTGCACTATAAGAAGGAAAAAAGACAGGGAGAAAAAAAAAAGAACAAGAAAAGTAAAATTTTGCCTCAATATTCTTTCAAGCAACTGAATAGGTAATCTGTTATATAAATAGTTACTATTTGGTAGCCTAGAACTATTCTAATTTTTAATTTAAAGGAAATATGTCAAGTATGCATTAATGGGTGAACAGATAAACAAACCATAGAGTATTGACACAACAGATTATTTCTTGGCAACAAAAAGGAACAAAACTATTGATACACAAAATATGGGTGAATCTCAAAAACCAGATGTTGCGTGAAAGAAACCAGACTGTGATTCTGTATTATTCTATCATGTAAAATTCTAGAAATGGCAAAACAAATACATAGCGGAAGGAAGCAGAGGAGTGGTTGCTGGAAACGGGGGCAGAATCTCTGCAAAGATTCGAGGAACTCTTTTTGGTGGTGGACGTATTCTCTATCTTGACTGCAGTGGTTACATAGGTATTCACATTTGTTAAAGGCCACCAAACAATACGCTTAAAGTGGGCTTATATTGTGTATTTAAATTTAAGCTCAATATAGTTAATGAAAGAAAAAAGGCGAGTCATTGACAGCCATAAACATTTTTTCAAATTCACCTTCATACTAAAAAAAAAAAAGTTGACCAAAGTTACACTTAAGAAGTTAATTAAGAACTCAGAGGAAAATTTTTCAGTTCACAAAATATAATGGGCAGATTGGCTACAGAAGCAAAAATTAAGGAAATCCCCGACTGAGAAACTAGGAGTCCCTTTGGCACACATCCCCTCAGGCTGGGAGAAGAGGGTTTGACAGGTTAGAAAGACTTCGTTTTTTCATAACTGGCAGCCTGGTGATACAGGTTGCAGTAGCTTCGCTGAGACTACCCTGGTGTCCTAATTGCAGCCTAAAAAATACCTTATAAATATTTAAAAATATTAGCTGAATAGACATGCTCGTCCTTGTGTGAGTTAATGTCCTCAGAGGGCCATGCCTTTCTCTCAGGTTCTCACTGCTTCTCTCCACGTACCCCTAAGTCAAACGGCCACCACCTTCTTCAACTTCACCCGTCTTTGCGTAGCTTTACTTTCCTGCGCAGCGCCTACCACTATCTGACTATTTATTGCCACTTACCTCCCCCAGTTACAGGTAGAGTACCCCTTATCTGAAACGTTGGGGACAAGTTTTTTTGATTTTTAGAATATTCACAAATACATAATGAAGTACCTTGGAGATGGACCCAAATCTTTTTTTTTTTTTTTTTGAGACAGGGTTTCACTATGCAGTTCAGGCTGACCTCAAACTCAGAGTGATCCTCCTTCCTCAGTCACTCCAGTGCGGGGCTTACAGGCATGCACCACCATGCCTGGCAGGGACCCAAATCTAGTGCAGACTTCATCTGTGTTTCACATGTACCTTCAACACAAAGCCCACAGGTAATTTTGTACAATATTTTTGGTGTGTCTGTATTTCAAAAAGCAGTGTGCAAAACTGTTTTGCATTTTAAGGGATTCTGGATTGTCAAATTAGGGATATTGAATTTGTCAAATGAAAGCTTCATGAGAATAGACTGCTCTATCTCTGTTCACTGCTCTATTCTTTGGGCCAATAATAGTGACTGACGCAGCAGTCACTTGCATATTTGTTGAATGAATGATGAATGGATTGAGGGGTATAATGTGGGATGAAAGAATGTGAGAATGACAGCTGGTAAAATGTCCCTGTGAAACAGGTGTTGAGAGAGAATTATTGATATAATGATATCTTACCTTAACTGCAATATATTTTAGTAACTGCCTTAAAGTTAGGGAAGGCTTGAGATCACCTGTTTGTATGGGCAATAATGGCATTTACTTCATAGTATTTAGATATAAAGTATTCAACACAGTGTCTGGCACATAGTTAATGCTCCATAGTTGCTAATAAAAATTGACGTTTACCAGAGGGCGTTACATCGTGTATCTACATGTCTCCCCAAAGCCTCCTGTGCTCTTAGGCGGGGCTGTTAGGAGGGGACTGGGTCATGGCGGTGTGATGTGGGACCATGGCTATATGACACTGGACTGATCCACTGATTAGCACGGTTCTAGGTGTGGATTATGGATTTACTGACGAGCAAGACACATCCCAGGCTAGGGTGGCCCCGTGCAACAGACTTGTAGCCTGGACGTAATAAAAAGGAAAGGCGGCGCGCTGCTGCCTCCTGCCTCCGGGGCTGTGGGCTGCTGCTCCCGTGTTGCTCCCCCAGCTCGGAGCCAGCGGGCTGTGGACTGAAACCTCTCCAACCTGTAAGTTAACATAAACCTCTCTTCCTTTAATCTGTGAGTGTTGGGTATTTTGTTTCAGCAATGAGAAAGTAACTAAGACATAGGGAAAAGTAAGAAGAGCTTATGAAACAGAAAACAAAACTTTTAACTTATGCTTTGTTAAACTTAGGAACAATATTTAAATTTTATCAATTTCTGAAAGTACCATTTAAATAAAGGTTATTTGTAGCTTACTTAAATGATAAATTATTCCTCAGACATCATTTTTCTCAATGAACTTAATATTTTGTTTACCATTATTGATGCTTTTACAAATATCTCCTATGCCTCCAGCATGATCAATATGCCAGTGAGTCACTAGGATTTCCTGGATTGTTGTGTTAAATTCAACCAAAGCCTGCTTTAAGTAGCTGATATAGTCTGGAATTGATGGTTCTCCAGTGTCAATGAGGATCCTCCTAAAAATTAAATGGAAAGTAATTACACAATGGAACACAGATTTAATATGAACGTATTTCCCTTTCCCACACAAACAATACTGAACTTAAGAAACTTTACAAATTATTGTGCCTTCAACATGCTAGGAAACCAATTATATGTTGCTTTAGCTTAACTATAGTAATTGTACTATAAGAAAGTTCTCTGAAACAAATTATAAGCCATAGCTAATTAAAAAACTGGCTTTATACTAATTTATGATTCAAAGCAAGTTTATTATGCTATTATACAGTAGTATGATTAGAGGTAACAATAATGTGTGATACATTTCAAAAAGCTAGAAGAATTTTAAATGTAAGTCAGAACAAGTACTAATAGTGTGAATCCTAAAAAACATATAGCAGCTAAAATAAATATGGCACTGTTCCACATGACAACTGTTTAAGGGCAATATTTCATTATTATATTCAGAAGTTAAACAATTTGCCCAAATATATATCCTAAGTATTATCATAAGTTACTCCACAAACTCAGCACTCAAACACAGATATTCTGATACTAGAATATATGCTCTTCTCTACCTGACTTTCCAGATCTTTTATAAATGCCCATAGATGTGAAAGAATCTGATTCTCTAGCATCCCTAAAGAAAGCTTGCCTTTTGCACTGGAGATCTAACACTGAGTTTTATACTTGTGCCCTTATACATAAAAAGGGCTGTGGGAAGCATAGAGAAAAGGTCTGAGTTGTTTTATTTTTTTACATAGACAATTCTGTTATATTTTTTGCTTGTGGTTGTGATTCTTTCCTATACTCTGTTTGCTTTCCTCACTATTAGGAAATCCGGGTGACATTTCCTTTATGAACTAACTCATGAACTTAATTTATGCATTTTCACAGTAACACTCCACTAATTTAAAGTGAGAGAAGACAGATGAAAAGCCTGAATCATCAATTCATGCACCAAGAAGGGCTTACAGAATACCTATGTGCATGCCTTCATTTCACACAGCAAGCAAGATAAGCAACCCTGCTTACTTTCTAATGAACGGCTGGAAGGGGGAAGTTGCGTATGATCAAAACCAAACAAAAAAGGAACAGCAAGAAGTGTTTTGCAGAGGATTAAAGTAGGGTAGGTGCACAGGAAGAAATCTGATAGCTATCTCCCTACCCCTGTACTGGGGACTGAACGTAGGAGCCTTGCTCCTGCAGGATAATCACTCTCCACTGAGTTACATCCTTGCCCTTGGATGGCTATCTCACACTTGATGGATTTGTTTAGCCACAGCTAATAAAAGAAATGGGCTTGATACTAATTTATAATTAGAAGCAAGTTTATTATGCAATTATACAGTAGTATGATTAGAGATAACAATAACATGCCATACATTTCAAAAAGCTAGAAGAATGTTCAAGTTTTTGCCATAAATAAAAAATGTATGAGATAAATGTTTAATCTGACTTAGCACTTCACAATGTATACATGTATCCAAGCATTACATGGTATCCCATTAATATGCACAATTTTTGTTTCTATTAATTAGTTAAAAAAGATTAAAAAAATTAAACCTGGAATCTCACTGGGGAGGAGGACAGTGGCCCCATGGCCAGCTGGATTCTATTTATATCCTAAAGTCTGTAGAGTAATGAGTGGAACAATGTAGAAGCACAGTGTTGAAATGTCTGTTCTGCAGATGAGTGATCCGAGGTTATACTGGTCCAAGGGAGCATTATAATGTCTTGATTGCAGTGGAAATATAAGGAAGAGAACATTCAAAGAGCCTTTAGGAGGTACAATCAACAGACCTTCTTTTAAACAGCTGGATGAGGGAGGGAAGGGAAGGGAAAGAGTTGATCATTCTAAGGTTTTTAGATGATTGCTATGCCATTAACAAAGACTATAAACATTGGAGGGAACAACAAAGTAAACTTGATTGGGGTCAACAGTGAACTTTGATGGGGTTTCTAACCATCTCTTGCTGCCTCTCCAAAGCAATCAGCATGTAATACATATGTACACATGTATTTACTGTGTGTTTCCATGTTCTCCAACACTCTAGAAATGCAAGTTGTCCCATGAGGCTAGGAATCTTGTCTGGTTCAAGGAATTCGTTTTATTTCTGTATCTACAATATACTGTGCAATGTTTGTCCATATGTAGATTTAGTTACACTAAATTAAAAATATACAGAACTATAATCCTTCCATGTACTCCCAGATTTTGGCTACCACTACGCATCTGGAGTTATGTGGTATTTACTTATCTCAAATTCTTGCTGCTTTCTAGTTAGAGTCACTTCAACTACTTGTGGGGTCTTCTAGCCTTTGAAAAAAACCCTCCCATGTTTTATATCAAGATGTCTCAATTATTTTCAAATGCTCCTTATTATTTTTAAATTGGTATCTACCCTTCTAAGAAACTGCTTTGAAATATCTGAATATCTGGCAATTTAAAGCTGAACTTAAATACCAGTATTTTAAATAAAGACCAGGTCACATTGCACTGGTCATGTCATGACAAAATAAAGTTAACACACAGGTATGTGCGTAGTAAGGGAAGTGATAGCAAAGAAAACATCTTTTAGAATGCCTAGGCTGTTTGTAGGTCAAAGTCTGACTTACGACAGGTATTATGGTTTAAATGTAAAATGCGCCCCCAAAGTTTCATGTGTTCAGAGGTGGGGCTGTTGGAGGGTGACTGTATTATATGGGCACTAAACTCATCAGTGAATTAGCTGATCGGTAAATTCAGAGCTGAATATGCTGCTAGGTAGGCCCTGGTTGGAGGGGGACCGTCACTGGAGCATGACTAGACGCATGTACTGTATTTCTGTCCCCAGCTCCTTTGCTCTATCTCTTGCCATGGGTTGAGTGGTTTTACTCTGCTGCTCTTCTACCATGTCATTTCTGACCTGTAGCCAGCTGGCCAGGCACCCACGGACTAAATCCTCTTAACCTGTGAGCCAAATAAATCTCTCTTCTTTTAAATTGCAGACGTCAGGTATTTTGTACCAGAGATAATAAAGTGACAACAAGCTTTCAGCACTAGAGAACATGGTTCCTGGGCCTGTTTTTATTAGGTCTCCTAGTCGTCCTGTGTTGGTCTAATAAAATTGGTATTGGCAAAGGGAAGAGACTAACACTAAGGTTAACAGGACTTTCACACATTCTTGAATAAACACTATTTATTCAGAATGGAAAAGCAGTATCTGGGTGCTATAATATTTAAAATGAGTTTGGAGCAAGCACTGAGGGGAAAAGGTCACACAGGTAACATCCTGATATAGCAATTAAAACCACTTGGAGCTTCCATATTGTATTGTCATCTTTAGAAGGGAGGCACTATCTTTTACTTTATTGAAAAGGAAACTAGTCTTCAGAAAAGCTAAGTTATCTGCTCTAGGTCTTAGCCCTAATCTTCAGGTAAAAGGTCCAGTGACTTCATTTAAGATACTCATTTTCTCTCTGGAAAAAGACTGCTTAGGCAAGTCCCTGAAATTTCTCATGTGGCATAAATAAAATTTTAGTTTTGCACTAAGAAATTCTGTCACTAGTTATCACAGATGATTACATAGTATCCTTCGTATGTGGGCTGGTTTGTTCTTTATGGTCCCAGACAGTATCTCCCAACTAGAGAGGTCACATTGCAAATGCTAGTTACCTGGTACATAGTAGGAAACACAGTACATGAAAAAAGAAATTCTTCAATTGATGGGAAGTTAGTGGAATCAACTTGTTTATGGATATTTTTATACCAATATCAAGGCAGCTATCAACTGCTCTATCAATTTGCTGTCACACTAACAAATTATTATTTTCTGAGCATCTAGTATGAATGTTGTCTAGATATTATTAGGGAAGTAGACGTGACAAATAGCTAACCTCATATGCTCTTCACATGTTGACATTATTTTCCATGTATGTGTTCCTTTAGATCTCACTGAATCCTCAGATTATTCCTGAGAGGTAGGTACTCTATAACCCTCATTTTTTAGATAAGGCATGTAAAACTTAGAAAGACAACTGTATTGTTCAAAGTTATGTAGCTAGTAAATGGAGCCAGGATTCTAATCTAGGTATCCAAGATTCTAATCTAGGCTCCAGAGCTGTATCTCTACTGGATTGGGATTTTTTATTATAAAAGACAATACCTGCTCTCAAAGTATGCATCCTTTTGACAGGAAAAGTTAAAATTGTAACTATCAGAGTTGTTTTCTATTTTTTATTTCTTTGTACTGGGGACTGAACCCTTCACACTGAGCTATATCCTCAGCCTTTAAAAAAAAATCTTTTTTAAAATTTTGAGACAGGGTCTTGCTAAATTACCAGGCAGAGCTCAAACTTGTAATTCTCCTGTCTGTCTCCCAGAGTGCGGGGATTATAGGCGTGTACCATCACATCTAGCTAACCAAGTTCTTGAATAATGGAGGCATGTGGAAATATTCTGGCAACCTCAGCTATAGTCTATTGATTCAAACACCTACTGCGTACCTACATAACTAAATATCACAGATCTACTAGTGCTTTAATGAAATTCATTTGGTGTTCACAGGAGAACAAGAACCGCAGAGGAAGATTAGCTAAAGCAACAGTTATCCAGCAGTCTTAGTGTCATGCTACTAAAAAAAAAAAAAAAAAAAAAAAAAAAAAAAAAAAAAAAAAAAAAAAAATAATTTAAAATTAAAAAAAAAAAAAAAAAAAAAAAAAAAAAAAAAAAAAAAAAAAAAAAAAAAAAACCTAAGAAAGAATATATTGTTTTTCATTTTAAAGAGAGAAAAAAACCAAAATAACAAAAATAAATACATGAATAAAACACCATCGAGAAAAGTAAAAATGATACAGAATTTCAAAATATGATGATAGGACATTAATAATAGCTGTTACATTACATAATGTTACCTTCAAAATGGTTGCATATATAACCAGATATAGGGATGCAAGATTGATCAAACAATTACACATGAACACTTGCTTTGAATATACCAACAGGTATTAGTAGTACAATTATCCTAGCTATCCTGTGTATACATATATATTTTTCTTCTTCCTTCTTTTTTCTTTGCCCTCTTTCATCCCAGTTACTCCTTCCTATGTGAGCAGTTTCTTTTCCCTTTCACAATATCTATTGTACGTTTCATATTTTACTCTTCCAGGGTCTTATAGTAGGGAGGAAATGTTTACACATATGAATCTGATTTATTTCACTTATGAGTATGGTCTCTAGTTGCATCCATTTATCTATAAAAGCCTCTAGTTTATCTTTCTTTATAGCTGAGTAATATTTCATTGTATAAAAATACCACAAATTTATATGTATGTACAAAGATAGTTGGGATACTATATTGCTGATGTCTGTGGTTTACTGAAAGGAGGAATCATCGCTTAAAATTTTCTTTTTTCTTGATCAATTTTGTATGCTTGAATCTGGTAATCAGAATGACTGATTAGAAAACAAGAATATGCAGTATAAGAACCACTGTTGAACTTCTACCATCTTGTATGGTAAAGCTCTGCACCATTTCCAAATTTTTTTTAATACTTGTTACTGTCTTTGATTATCAGTCTTACATTCTTACCTGTGGTACATTGAGCAACTTTGTTGAAGGTAACAGTATGTAATGTAGCAACCACTGTTATTTCCTATCATTTTGTCTTGAGGTCATGTATCATTTTTGTTGTTTTTGTGTTTTGATTTTTTCTTCATGTTGTTTTGTTAGTTTTTTTA
Source organism: Dinomys branickii (assembly GCA_004027595.1). Classification (NCBI taxonomy): domain Eukaryota; kingdom Metazoa; phylum Chordata; class Mammalia; order Rodentia; family Dinomyidae; genus Dinomys; species Dinomys branickii. Next base: position 71,305 of record PVLD010003106.1, read on the forward strand.
ATCTTTAGAATAAAAAAAGAATGTAAATAATACTTATTCGGCAAATATTTACTGTAGTGGGGGATTAGCAATTAATACATCTTCAGTTAATTTATGTTCTAATGTGGTTTGGAAGTAGACAGAAATGTTAAATATCTTAACAACGTGGAATTAAATTACTCCATGAAAATACGGAGTGCTAAGATAGTGTATGGGACTGAGTTAACACAGTTTGAGGCGGGTATAGAAGATCTCCAAGAGGTAAGGGCATTTCAAATGAGCAACAAAGGGTGAGTGACAGACAAGACACTGTACCCTGAAGTCCCCAGGCAGAAACGATGCAGCTCGTCTACCATAAGTAGGAGAGCCAGCGTGGCCCGAATGAGGGAGCAAATCTGAGATGAGCCTGATGGGTAGGTGGGAGTTGGAACACACAAGGCCTCTCCATTTCCATTTTTAGAAAGCTACTCTGGTTGTATATTGGTTGATGAATTGAAAATGGACAAAAGTCGATGCACAGAAGCCAGTCAGGAGAATATTCCAGAAGCTGTACAAGAGTTGAACGGGCTTTTGGACTGGCTGATAGCAGTGAACATGAAGAAATCTTCAAATAAATTGGATATGCGGCAGGAAGCAAGGAAATCTCAGGGAGTGTACTTAAGCATCACCTTTCATCAGATGCAGGGGTGGTTTTGTTTATCAACACAGGGATGACTGGAGAACCGCCTGGCTTAGTAGGAAAGACCACAAGTTCAGTTTGGGAAACTCAGTGGCTCAGTCATGAGAGTACACAGATTTTAGAAACCAGTTAGCTATTTGGCCATTCCACTTCATGAGTTTATGTCATAATGTTAAGTAGTATCAGGTGAGAGACCATGAATTTGCTATTTCTTCAGTTAGTTTCAGATCTTTTAAGTCTCTTTAGCACAAGCTGAGTGTGATGCTGGTGTTTAAACATGCAGTATGTTATTTTTTGTACAACATGGCCTCTAAATGAAAGTCAATTTCTTCATCTGGTTTTCAAGGAGAACCAACCACCTGTTTTAAGCTGGAAGAAAAGCAGGTTGTGTTGAACTTCCTGAGACTATACACTAATCTCCATCGTAGTGTCGTAGAAGATTTTCTAGGGTAATTCTGACTGTAATTTTCCTCTTAGGTACTGACGTTAGAACTAATTTGACGTGATCCACTGAAGAGAGAATGCCTGTGGACTCACTGGGTTGGGGGAGGCCCAGCTAAGAGGGATCTATCCTAGGATACGGTTTTTTCTTTTTTCTGCTTCATTTTCTATCTCCCTGGATTCCTGAGGCAGACTAAAGGTCTTGTAACTACTTTACCTTGTCTTGTTTACTTTGGACTTAAATCTGTTGCCTACTCGAGTTGCAGTATTTCCAATCTCTCTTGTTCTCCTGCTTCAGAAATTCTTACGTACTGAAAGTAGGTAAACACTGTAGCTATTTCAAAACGAAAACTCAATGCGCTACACTTGTCACACACAACTGTAACAAAAACCAAACGTACTTATGGTCAGTGTTTCCTTCCAAGGCCCTGCATGGTCTGTTGTGTTTCACCAAGTCCAGTAAGTTGGAAGCAAGAAAATCCTGCCCTCAGTCGCTCAGTTACGGAAATGTCGCCAGCACAATTAACGTTTTGTGGGCGGAAGCTCTAGTCCCCGCACAACACCGGACAAAGTCAAGACAGCAGAAAGCACTGCCTCTTTTTCCTGGGCTGCTGACTACAAGAGACCCTAACTAAACACGGTGGCCCTGGGATTTAAACATTAAGCAAAGTAAACTGGGTTTCAACGGTGGGATTTTCCTTTTGCTTTCTGTATTTTAAACTGACTTCACCCTCCGCTAGAACGGTTACCACCGGCTTACCCGGCCAAGCGCTGTGTCCGCGCTGGGTCCCCGCACGCCCCGCAACCCGCGCGGAGCCTCTCCGCCCCGCCCAGCCCCGCCGCAGCCCGAAGGCGCTGCAGCCGAGGTACGCTGCTGGGGAGGGACAGAACGTTTACCTGGAGCCGGTCCCCACCAAGTAGGTGTTGGTGCCTTGTAGGGTCATAGGACCTGGATTACAGCCTAACACGCGCACCACCCGACAGGACAGCCTCTCAATGTACGGCAGCGTAGCAGCCATCGCCGCCTCAGTGTTCCACCTGAAACAGGCTTCCTAGCGCCAGGCAAAACAGGCCGAGGGGTGAAGGGAGAGAGTCTCGCGACACCTCGCAAGCCCGGCAGGAGCTGGACTGGGAGGGGCCGAATGCCGGGCCTGGAAGCCACCGAGTGGGGGGCGGGACCTACAGAAGGCCGGGGCGGGGCCAGAGACCACGTGACGCCGCGCGACTTGCGTAAGCGGCGGCGGCGGGAACGAATTGTCTGGCTCGTGGCCTGCGGCCGCCTGAGACAAACAAGTCTGAAGGCTGGTCCTGTGGTACACTCAGGGTCCCGCTGCCTCAGAGGACGAGGCTCCGGCAAGCAAGTGCGTCTGGGTGCATGAGAGACACTTTCACCAGGGAAGGTGATAGATCAAGGGGCAGGCAGTTTGGGGTAGAATGCCAAGACCGGGACGGACTGCCGCGCAGGTTTTTAAGGCTGTGGCGTGGAGCGCGTCTCAGCTGTGAGTGGTGGTAGCCATGGCTTAGTGTGGCGTTTCGTTCGGTGCAGAGTGCTTTTTGCGCACATCTCAATCCTCAAAAAACCCTAAGAAGTAGGCACTATTTTGTCTTCTTTTTATAAATGAAAAACGAAGTTTGGGAGCCCTTCCCTGGGAACAGCCCTGTGAACTCTGTTCTGGCATCGGGCTTCCCGTCTCCCTCTTACAAGCAGCCTCATTCCTGTGCGAGTGTAATTTTGAAAGCACGTGGTGCTCAGGTGGTGGGAGCTGCTGAGTTTCGGGAAGAACCCTATTTAGGGTGCAGAAAGGACTGTTCCGTTCTCTTCCGCGCTTTGTGCCTCCCCAGGAAAGCAGGTTGGCCTGTGGAGTTTTGTGCCCAAGAAGGAAGTGTCTTGTTTTTCTAAGTCCTTTTCTAACTGGCCAAGTTGGAAAAAAATTTTAAGACTTGAATTATGTTACCTACCAAAATGAATAGTCCTGTGAACAATTCCTTCAAATTACAGTTGTACTGTCTACTCCCAAAGAGATGTAGAAATATCGTCCCACTCTACTTTGTAAGTTCTTTTTCTTAGTACATGTTTGTAATACATATTTACATTCCTTGTAGGGAGTTGGTATATGTACACAATACATCTTATATTTTTATTTTAAAGAGACAAGACAAAAAAAACCCGGTGAAAACTAATACAGAATTTCAAAACATGATGGGAAATTAACAATGGTTATTATATTGCATATTGTTATCGACAGAGTAGTTGCTCAAATTACTAGGTAAAGGCATGCAAAATTGATCAAACAATATAAGCACTAACAGTTCCTTTCAATGAACTAATAGAAATTAGTAGTACAGTTATCTTAGCTATCTTGTATATATTCACAAGAATTTTGAGGGATACATTTAGCAATGTGACTTGAATGTGACTTTTGTTAAGTTCCTCTCCAAGAAATAAGAGCGAAGATTTTTACATTCTGTTTAGTTGTATTAATAAGCATTTATTGTCTGCTTAGAATATGTGAAGTATTACAGGCATATGGGGGAGTTAAAAATGAGTAGGTTAACCTCTGGTTTCTAGAAGGTCATAACCATGAAGTAGGTGTACATAACATTATTTTAAAGCGTGAGTAAATCCTCAAAAAGTACAGCTAAAGTGATGGAATTTCTAGGAGGAAGGGGAGAATATTATTTATTTGGAAAACCTGGGAAACATCAAAGATGGTGAGTTTTAAGCTGATTCTTAAAGGACTGACAGAACTTCTTCAGATAGTGTTTATTTCTAGATAGCAAATAAACTTGAGCAAGGATTAGAAATAGAAGAAATGTAGTGTTTACCTTTGGAATTGCTATAGTTTAGAGCTGGAATGAGCCCCAAAGGCCCATGTGGTTAAGGCTTGGACCTTAGTGGCGCTGTTGGGAGGGGATAGAAACTTTGAGACGTGGCCCTTGGGAGAGCTCCCTGCCCACCCTCAAGGGGGTTGTGGGCCTCCATCTCTTTTGTTTCTGGGCCATGAGGTGCGTAGCTTTGCTCTGCCACAGGTTCCCACAGAAATGTGCTGCTTTCTCCTCAGAGACCTAAAGTGCTGGGCTAGAAGCTCTTAAATCGTGAGCCAAAACCTTTTCTCTTTATAAGTTGTTTATCTCAGGAACTTATTTGCTTCGATCTGCGTAGCTCTTGAAGTTACCGAGGGGAAGGATGGTGATAGGATGGAGAAATAAAGATAAAAGACAGCAGAGGTCAGGTAGAGCCCTCTCTTGTGGTGGGAGGAAGGGAACTGCCCACTGCTGTAGCAGGTTTATGTATACATTTGGCAGGTTGGTGTCACATGACACCACTTTGCCTTAGCAACCCATTGCTTGAATTGTCTCCGGGCTTGATGTTCTCTGCACTGCAGGTGGCTTGCCTCCGGCGCTCTTTGTTCTTGGGCCTGCCTTGCCTTGCCTCCGCACGTGTGACCAATTTCCAGCTTCAGTGTGATCAATTTCCAGCTCCTCTTGTTATAGTGTATAGCTATAGTGTAGTGTTATAGTGCAAATCTCTATTCACATAACAGTAAAGACCAATGATCATATGTTCTTGGGGCACAGTGTTTGAGAAAATGTATACGTTGAAGAAAAAGTATATAGGGCTGTCTTAGTTACTCTCGTGCGTGGGACACAGCATCTGACACCCACAAATTGAAGGAGAGGTTTATTTTGGCTCACAGTTTGTAGAGGTTTCAGTCCATAGTTTGCTCAGACTAACCCAGAGTGGCTTGGCAGAGGAGAAAGAACTCATGACATGATGATGGGAAGCAGAGGGATCAAGGAATGAGGGAGGGAAATAACCCTTCTAGGCCGTACCCCTTGTGACCCAACTCCATAGACAAGGCTTTACCTCCCGTCTTCATTTTAACTATAACCTCATCAGTGGACTAACCCATTAATGAGTATCATGTGCCCATGATCCCATCACTCCCCTCTACACTCCACCTAGGAGCACCTTAGGTTTGGAGGGGACATGTAGATATAAATGATAACATTCTGCCCTCGGCCCCCGAAAGACTCATGCCAATCCCTTTATGCAAAATACATTTAGTCCATCTCTAAGAGTTGCCTAAGTCCTGACAGTTTCAGCATTTCCAAACAGTCCAAGTTCAGAGACATTGCTGAAATTTAAAGCAAACTAGTAGGTGTTAGCTCATATAGAAGTGAAAAGAAAGTTAAACACTTCCAACAACAGTGGCACAAGATACACATCACCGTTTTAGTAGGTATGGGGCTAGGAAGGGTAGAGACCAAAGCAAGGCCTAAATCTAGCATGTCAAGCATCAAAAGCCATAGGTTTATGTGTAGCACTTGGGGCAATCCAGGGCAAGATGTGAACCTCAAAGGGCTTGGACAGCCCTGCCCGTCTAGCATTGTGGATGGTTGTAGTCCCCTTGGGTTCTCTCTTGGGCCATCTTTTCTTCTTATAACTTTCCACAGATATTCTGGGTTCCTGGCTTCTGCAACATTCTGAGGTCTCCACTTTGCTTGCTTCACTCTCACAGCTTCATGTACTGCCCTCTCAGGAGCACACTGCCTGGCCTCTTGTGAAATCCAGGTGGAAGCCTCCTTGATCCCACATCTCTTGCATTCTTCATGTGTATAAAACCAGCACCATATTAACGATGCCAAGGTCTGCTACCAGCTGGAGCAGTAGCCAGGCTTCCTTCAATCACAGCTGTAGGGAGTCTCTAAGTGCCTAGATGGCTGATCACTGTGAACTGAATCCTGAGGAGCGAATTCCCTAGGCAGCCACTAATTTTTTACATGGCACCTTAGGGTTCTCTTTTCAAAGCAGAGTCATTTTGCACGTTTGAGCCTGGGAAGGGTAGGATCTTAGTGGCTTCTCATATTCTCTTAAGGTATCTTTTCTATTGTGTATTTCCAAAGTACTTGGCTTCTTGTTAATGCTAATCCTTTTTGCAACCAAGTTCTCTTCTGCTCCATCTTTGCAGGCCCCAACTTTATTGGGGCTGCCTTTCTGACCAAATGAAAAACTTTTTAAGTCATTTGCTGGGCTGTTTGCTCTTGATTGTCAAAGCTGAGCAGGATAAAATCCCCCAACAGCAGCCATGCCACTGTCTCAACATTAGATTGCCTTGAAGTTTCTTCCACTAGATTAATTAGTTTGCTGCCCTTAACCTTAGTCTATGGCACTGTCTCAGGACAGGATAATGAATTTTCTGAAAGAGGATAATGTACATGGCCTGGAGTCCATCTGCCGGTGGACTCTGTTCCCAGCTGACACCCCTGGCTCCTCGTCTTTACTGGCTGCATTTTTATTAGCATTACGCTTTGAGCTCTGACCAGAATCTCCCATGAAGCTCAGCTCACTTCATTAAGCTTCAGCTCACTTCCAGCTCACTTCACTGCTTCTCCAGCTTGGATCTCCAAATCTTTCCTGACTCTTCCTATAGGCTAATTCCAAAGACTTCTAAACCACATGGCCAGGTAGCATCACGGCAGTAACCCCACCTCTCTGGTACTAAACTGATCACTGGTTATTTTCTCATCACAGAGATACCCAACAGCCACAAATTAAAGGAGGAAAGGCTCATAGTTTGTGCAGGTTTCAGTCCATAGTCAGCTGGCTGGCTCCAAGGCAGGGTGGGACATGGCAGAGGAGAAAGAGCTCATGACATGGCAGTGGGAAGCAGAGAGAGAGAGATCAAAGGATGAGGGATGGAGATAACCCTTCTAGCCCACATCCCCAGAGACCCACCTCTGCAGAGAAGGCTTTACTTTGAAACATCATATTTAGCTATAAACTCATTAGTGGCTGAATTCACTTATGAATATCATCTCCTCATGATCCAGTCACCACCCCTAAGTCTCACTTATGTTTGCATAAGGCTTTGGGGGCTGGGGTGATGGCTCAGTGGCACAGTGCCTGCCTGCCTGGCAAGCATAGGGTCCTGAGTTTGATTCCCGGTACCAAAAAAAAAAAAAGTACAAAATATCATATTGGTATCTTTGGGCGTGGTGGTGCACACCTGTAATCCCGGCACTCGGGAGGGTGAGGCAGAAGGATCATTGTGAGTTCAAGGCCAGCCTGGGCTACAAAGTGGGTTCAAGACCAACATGCACTGCATAGTGAGACCCTGTCTCAAAAGGACAAAAAAAAAAGGCTTTGAGGGACATCTATGTATAAACCACAACAAGGGCTAAGTTAATGAATGATACTTTCTAAATTCTTTATCAGAGTATTTCAAATTTAAGAATCTGTGAATACTTGACAATGTGGCTTGTTATTCACTAGGATATGCTGTGATGTGCTGTGATATTTTCTTAAGACTTAATTGACAAATACAATGAAAACTTGGAATCTAGTCAACCAATTTCTCACTGAGGTAATTATACAGAGGTGTATTATACCTACAGTGATACAGACTGTTATCAAGAGATTAGAAAATGCCACATGTGACTAACAGCTGATTTCAGTTTCTTTTTAGTATTCTAGCTTAAAGGAAGCTTTTTTAGTGAAGAAGAAAGAAAGGATTCACAAGATGAAGATTTTCCAGAAGGAATTTTGAATTAAGACATTTTATAGTGAAGTAAGTCAGCATTCTTTTGTGGGTTAAATTTGGTTAATACATTTTTCCTTCAAATGTCTTTTTATTGAGGAGAGATCATGTACAAGGGTAAAGGTTATGTATTTTGGGTGGTAGCCAGGTAGCCACATAGCTAGATTGATTTCAGAATAAAATTGAATTGAAATTGTCCTGTTAAGTCAGTAAGTGTAACAAATCCCTTAGCAGCTAAATTTTGTAGATGGTTTTACTTTTCCTAAGGTAGTGTTGGAATAGTGATCAGATATAGAGGTAGAGTTAAATTGTCTATAACACGTTATAATTAATTGGCTTTTATAGGCTGTCTTTATGAGAACTGCTGTATTTATTAGCTTTCTGTGTAGATTTCCTTCCGGTTGGAGTTATGTTCTGCCTGATTTAATTAGGAATATGGACATTGTCATACAAGATTAATCTGTTTAATGTTCTGTCAATAACTCAATTTCTGTATCTTAGAAATAATTCTTCTCATCTTGTAGAACTTGACATAAAATTGCTGGTGTTTTACTTTTTCATGGCAAGTAAAGAAGTTCTCTTTGTGGACAGAGAGATTAAGAAATTCCTCACAGATTGCTGAGGCATTGTTTGTAATTTAAAGAGGTTATTTACATTTAAAATTGCTTTATATGAAATTTTAGCAGAATTGTTGCATTTTAGTCAAGTTTTACTATTCTGAACATGTTCTTAGATTATAAAGTTTTGCCTAACCTTGCATCTTTTCTAATTCTAACTATATTCCTTTTCCCTTTTCATTTTAATACAGAGAGTAATAATACACTGTAGTTTCAACTCTCTTAAATCAGCAGGTGCTATGCCTATGTGTCATATTCAAGCAGCTTTTAATATTTCCTGCTTTTCCTTCCTACACTGTCTGGTGTGTTGTTATAACCCAAGAGTTGGAGGCAGGCGCTACTCACTAGAGATAATACACCTAAATATCCAATATCTCTAGTCCTCAGTATTCTATCAGCAAATACCCTTCTCATAGGAATTTATGAGCATTTAATGAAATAATACAAAACATATTCCTTATGGTAGTAAACACTTAGTAAGGGTGGGTATTCTTACACTATCTGTTCTTCTATTCCATATGGATTTTCCCCCCAGGTAGTAAATCCTAAGAAGTTACATTTTTAATAGTGATGTTGGAACAGGATTTGGATACACATTAAACATACCCAATATAATTATGCCAAGAAACCTTTTCCATTATTTTATGGAACTTCTGTTTCTGGAGGATATACTTGAAATCTAGCTGTTGTTTCCATGTGAAAAACTTTCCATTTGATATTTACATGACTAATTCTATCACTCGTGCCTCCTTCTCAGTGAGTCTGGCCCTGACCCACCTAATTAGAATTGTAGCTTATAATATGCTTACCTCTACTCCAACTGTGGGTCTTCCTTAATGTATTGTTTTTCTCCTGAATAGCATTTTTCATCTTTTGCTATATTTAATTTACTTATTTTTTATTGTTAGTTAACTTTATGTGTTAGGATGTAAGTTTCACAGGTGGAGGGATTTTTGACTTTTTCATCACTTAATTTACCCACAAAGGCTTAAAAAACACCACACAGTAGATTCTGAATAGATATCTAATTAACTGAATTGAACAGACCCCTTCATCAATTCATCCTCCAAAACCCATGTATTTATTGGACTTGATATCTTTCATATTAAGACAAGAAACTTACTGCAGGGAAATTTATGGCCTGCTAGATGAGGTAAATTGAAATTTAAAATTATTTTTTCGATTATGTTGGCCACAGCATTTTTGTCAGGAAGAGTAGTTATTATGAAATTTAATTTGGTCTGTAAGAAGAGTGAAATAACTTTCAGTATTATCAGAAAGAAATAAAGAAAATGGTCCAAATGGTAGAATGAGAAGAATACCACAGGTATTTGTTTGTATTTTAGTATTGCTTTTGCCTCTGGGTTTTTTAAGGAATAAACATTCTTTATAGATGATATAATATGTTAACTGCTTTGATTTCCCTAACAGAATACTACAGACTTTTTGGTTTAAACAACAGAAGTTAATTTTCTCACAGTACTGGAAACTTAAGTCCAGCTTCCAGCTGTCATCAGGGTTGGTGTCTGGTGGATTCTCTCAGACATCACGCCACAGTACTTTTCCACTCCGCATGATGTAAAATGAAGTCAGGGATTGCAAACTCAGATGTGACTCAGATATAACAGAAATCCAAGGTAATAGTAACTGGTAACTAACATTTCTTGAGCTCTATCTGTATGTCAAGTACCCTTTTGGGGAGATAGATATATATGTAATCTATGTTATATGGAGATTATACAATATGTTATCTATATTATATAATCTACATTATCTTTCTTAACCTTCACAACTACTCTATAAAACATATACATTATTATCTCTATATTTTAGATGAATAGGAAAGAAAAGAAAATACTTAAGGACACAGAACAAGCAGGTAGCTCCATCAGCACTGAGATCCAGCTTTTGAAATACTAAAGTGGGCCCAGTGGCTGCTGTGATAAACTACACAGAGCACACTACATGAAACGGGCAGCCACTCCTCACAAAGTGGTAGTGTAGATCTTTTTTTGTTGATAGCAGACATAAATGTGTGTGTGTGTGTGTGTGTGTGTGTAATGTTGACAGTTGAGGACACAAACAAAAACGTGAATCACACAAATATTGTCTACAGATTGCATTTATAAGTTTATGAAGTGTAAATTGTAATAATAGCATGGTATCTACATTTTGATTTTGTTAAATTTAAATTAGGACATTTTATAGGCAACATTTAGCTCAGTCTCTGGCACGTAACGCTACATAAATTTTAGCTCTCATTGGTAGGAGAAACATTTTATCTAGTTAGTTAATCTACTGAATTCCCCGTAAGTGTCATTGGCCACTGTTTTTATCCTAAGACTTTATGAAAATAATGCACGAGTAAATGAGCGTGCTGTCAAAACTCAGTGTAGACGCGCAGAGAGAAGTGCGGTTGCGTTTCCCGCCTATGCTCCCTCCCGCGCTCACGATGCTGTATAAGGAGAAGCGCTCCAGCCTGCATTTATCTTTCTGGCCCTCTCTTCACCTAGTACTTCTTGGAGACCGGCTAAGTCAGTTTAAACGGACTTACTGCATTCTCTGTACAGAGTACGTGGCTTATCCTTTACATGGATGTATTCTAATTTATACAACTAGGTCTCTCAACTGTCCTTTAGCTAGTTTTTAGTTTTTTGTTGTTTGAAAAAAGATTGCAAAGGGTACCTATCCATGTGCATATCTGTAAATATTTCCCTAGGCTAGAATCCTGTAGGCAATTTCTGTGTTAAAAACATATTAAGAATTTTCACGGCTGTTCTCCCTTTGCTAAATTTATTTTAGTAGCTTTGTAATACACAATTTTATAAGTACACCTTTATTTACTTTATCATTTCCTTATGATGTAAGCTGTTTCCAGTTTCTACCACTATAAATTATCTGTGGTAAATATTTGTGTGAAAATACTACATTTTTAAAAGACTTTATTTGAAAGGAAATACTTTGTCTGAGAGGAAGGTGTCCACTAGTAAGTAGGTTGCTGAGACTTTACTTTCCGAAAGCTGTTAAAAGACCTATATTTAGTGACAATATATTATTATTAGAAAAATAGGTAAAATCACGGTCAGGCTTTAAATTTAACATTCTTAGAGACTTACAGTTTTATTTTATTTTAGGTGTCGTCATCTGCAACGAAGATCACTGTAAAAGAGAAGGTTGACTCACAGTGACCTGCATTCAAGACTTAGAAAAGAAAGTTAAAATTGATCATTTCAGCTTCTGCGTTCTCATGTCATAATGCTTAATATTTTTCTAAGTGGATTTAGGGAGTAGAAATTAAAATTCAGTGCTATACCAAAAGATGTGCTAATATTTGTTTTGACATTTTTTTCTTTTCATATGAGAGAACACAGATTAACTAAGAGTTATAGTTCATAATGAAATATACAAAATGCAATTTTATGATGTCAGTTCTTGGCATTATAATCTATATAACTGATTTAATTGTGGACATTTGGATATCTGCCAGATTTTTCCATGAAGGAAAATACGTTTTTGGTGTTTTAACATTAAGTTTTATGCTTTTTGGAACGCTAGTGACCCAGTGTTTTAGTTATTCTTGGTTCAAAACGGATTTGAAGAAAGCAGGCCAAGAAAGTCAGCATTGTTTTCTTCTACTTCATTGCTTGCAAGGAGGAGTTTTTATAAGGTGAGTCCACACTGTTGATCACTAACATTGGTATTCATTTATCCAAACATTAACTAGCTTTTGGTATCTGGAAAGTCAAATGGGCAAAGGTCCCCTATTTGTAAGTAGCACAAAGGTTACTTTCTCTTCCCTGTTTGTGTTTATATGAGTCATTGCTATACTGTCAGACTTTCCCATGTTCATTAATACACTATTTTAATTTACCTAATCGTTTACAACTCTAAGAGAACACTTATTTTTTTTTCTGGCAATTATTTTTATTTATTTTAAAGAGTAAAAAATAAAAAAAACATTAAAAATGATACAGAATTTCAAAATAAGATGATAGGAAATCAGCTGGTTGTTATATTGCTTATTGTTATCTTCCAAGTAGTTCAGATTACCAGATATAGGCATGCAAAATTGATCAAAAAATTAAGCATTAAGTGTTCCTTTCAATAAACCAATAGAAATTAGTAGTACAATTATTGTAGCTATCTTGTGTATATGTGTACATTTTTTGCTTTCTTTTCTCCTTTCCCTCGTTCCAGTGAGAACACTTATTTGTTAGAATTACTTCTACTACTGATTTGACTAAATGAAAATTCTACTATAATCTAAAGGCATGTAGTTATCTAGGTGCAGAGTCATAAGACAACCAAAAACAACCCTTAAAATCATGTTAAAGCCTTACCTTCAGTTAAAAAAAACTAGAAACTAAATAGGCCTTGAGAATTTCATGAATGTCTATACATCTAATTTAATATGACATTTTAATTATTACCTGAGGAAATATTATTCTGTTAAATTTGGGGAGTCTGATTTTTTTGGAGTTCTTTATATATTCTAGATTTTAGTCCATTGTCTGAGAAACATCTGGCAAAATATTTTCCCACTCTTTGGTTTGTATCTTCACTGTTGGTGGTTTCTCTTGCTGTGCAAAAGCTTTTTAATAAGATGAGATCCCAGTTGTTGATTCTTTGTGATTTTTTTTCCTGTATGATTAGGGTTTTGTTCATACAGTCTTTGTCTACACCTGTATCTTCAAGAGTTTTACCTATTCTGTCTTCTAGCAGATTTAATGTTTCCTTTATAATATATAGATCTTTGACCCATTTCGTTTTTAATTTAGTGCATGGTGAAAGATATGGGTGTAGTTTTTATCTTCAGCATGTGCAAAGTCAGTTTTCCCAGCACCCTTTATTAAAGAGGGTATCTTTCTTTCAGTGAAGGTATTTGGCTCCTTTGTCAAAGAAAAAGTGGCTTGGTGTGTTTGGAGTTGTTTCTACATCTTCAAATCTGTTCCATTTATTTTTGGGTCTTTTTTTTTTTCTTTTTTGAAGTACCATGTTGTTTTTAATCATTGAAATTTTGTGGCACAATTTCAAGTCAGGGATTGTGATGCCCACTGTTTTGCCTTTGTTGTCCTGAATTGCTTTTGCTATTCTAGGTCTCTTCTGGTTCCTAATGAACTTCAGAATTGTTTTTTCTAGTTCTGTGAGGTATGTTATTGGTATTTTGATTGGGATTGCACTAATTTTGTATAAGAGTTTTAGAAGTGTGGTCATTTTCACTATACTGGTTTTTCCTATCCAAGAGCAAGGGACATCTTTCTATTTTCTGATAACCTGTTTGATCTCCTTTTTCAGACTACTATAGTTTTCAATGTGTAGGTCTTTTGCTTTCTTCATTAGATTGATTCCTAGGTATTTCATTTTTTGGGTTGCTATTGTGAAAGGTGTTATTTTCCTAATTTCTCCCTCAGTGAGTTTGTTATTCATGTACAGGAAGGCTATTGATTTTTAAGTGTTGACTTTGTATCCTGCTATGCTGTCAAATCTGGTGATTAAATGTAGAAGTCTTTTGGTGAAGTTTTTGGGGTTTTCTATGTAGAGTATCATGTTATCCACAGATAATGATAATTTAACTTCTTCCTTTCGTATTCTTATTCCTTTTCTTTTTTTTCCTCTTGTCTAATTGTCCTGGCTAATGTTATAGAGTGGATGTTTTTAGTTTTGGTCCATTTCATATGATGGTGGCTGTTGTTTTGTCACAGATGGCTTTTATCTGATCGAGATAAAGACTCCACCTGTTTAAATTTTCTGGAGAGTTTTTATCATGAGACGTTACAATTGTATTAGTGCTTATTTGACTTCTCATGTTTGTTAATATTTCTTTTCTATAATTGGGTATACTGGCATTTGGTAAATATATATTTATGATTGTTATCACTTCCTCTTAGACTTTTCCCTTTCAAGGTTGTAGTGACTTTTGTCTCTCAGTCAGTCTTGGTTTGAAATCTACTTTTTCTGCAAAAAGAGTAGTTACCCTGCTTTTTTCTATGTTCCTACTAAAGTATTGTTTTCCACTGTTTGACTTTCAGTCTGAATTTCTTTTTGCATTAAATGTGTTTCTTGTATGCTGCATATTGTTGGATCTTGCTTCTTGATCCGTTCTGCCAGTCTGTGTCTTGTGTTGGTGAGCTGAGGCCATTTACCTGACGGTATGTAACTGATATTTAGAGTGCTATGTATCGATTGCTACGACAGAGTGTGGAAGCTGTTAGCTTGCCACCTTTAACTATATGAACTAGATTTGTAGTTATATAACAAAATCTAAAACAAACCAGAAGATTGTATGCAGTAAGTATGTGATTTTACCCTCAAGGGAGAAAGTTTAGAAGGGGTTAGGGGAAAATTTAGAAGGGGTTAGGGGTTAGGGAAGTAAAAGAAAAGAAAGAGATTAGAAGCAAGACTAGGAGACAGAGGAACAATACACAAACTTTGGGAAACTGAAAAACACAGGAGGAAGAGAATGAAGAAATAAAAACAAGAACAGAAGAAAAAAACAATAAAAAACTAGAAACAATGTTTACACTCATATAAAAACAAGGATAAGCAATCCAGAAAAAAGGAAAAAGTCCCCCCACCCCCCAAAAAAGGAAGGAAAGCAGTGAGAAATAGACGTACGCTTCAGGGCCTGTCTCTGTTGTCACTGGTAGACCGAGTGTGCGGGTGGAGCCCGGGTCCTTGTGGACGAACCCCAGCAGTGGATTTTGGGTAGGGTAGTGGATAGTCTCTGCAAGCCCGCACCATTAGTTCCACTGAAGTTCAGGCTGGTTTCAACCCGAGTTGTTGAGTCAGCAACACTCCACGTGCCTCCTGCCTGCTTGAACTTGTCTCCCTGCCAGCTCTTTGACCTCCTGCTAACGTGAGCTCCGCAGCCTCACTCTGGGAACCTCTAGGTCAAGTTAATCCACAGCTGCTCTCAGTTCCGAGCCCTGTTGGCTCCTGGCCAATCGCCCTCTCCCAGGGGACATCTGAGTCTGAATAACTCACCAGCCACTGCAGCCCACTGCGTCCATTGCTCTACTCTGCTGTGCATTTCTTAGTGGAGGCTTCTGGGGCTGCCAGTAGTCACCGTGAGTGTGCAGGTCTGAGTCCTCCAATACAGTAAGCCAGAGCTCAGGCAGGCCCTTCTTGCCGCTTACTTTTTCTGCATTGAGATCTGTCTCTTCACTCTCCTTGTGGGCTTTAATTCTTGCTTCAGATCCTTGCTGGGTCCTGAGGACCCACTTTTCTCCTTCTCTTCCTTATATTGGCTATATTCCAATGTCTGGACACCAAATCTCAGGCTAGTTCTCTGGTGTTCACCACTCTGCCATCTCTTCCTTACAGATTTTTAAAAAACATATTTCAGTTTTTGTTTGCCTACTTCAATGTCTGGATCATCTATAGCTATGTTTCTATTAACTGTTTTTTCTCTTCATCATGAGTCACACTTTCCTGTTTATTTGTATATTAAGTACATTTTCATTGTGTTGTGGACTTCATAAAGCAAGAGATTGATTCTTTGTGGAGATACTGGTTTCTGTTACCATCCTCTTATGATAAAGCAGCTAAGTTACTGGCAAATTGCCTAGCTGTTTTACAGAGGCTTGATTTTAGCTTTCATAGGAAGATTTATTTTGCTTTTGGCCTTGGTCCTCGGGAAAGATCTTTTAGTTCTGATGTGTGGATTTTGTTACAGTTAAGGTGGATTGGCAGCTTAATTGGCTTGGGAGCTGCCAGTGGGCTTAGTGATGCATACTTCTGGGTGTGCCTGCATGGATCATAGAGATATGAGCTTGAGGTTGTATGTTTATCTCTGGCACTGTTCTCCTGCTAGGCTTCCCAGTCACCATGAACTAAGCATCTCTTCTATCATGTTTTTGCCTTTGAGCCAGCTAACCATGATCTGAATCCCTTAAACCATTAGTCAAATTAAAACTCTCCTCCTTGAAGTTATTGGTATCACATATTGTATCTCAATGATGGGAAAGCTGACTACTACAGGTTTTTACTCCTAAGGCATGGCATTTTTGATGTTTTAGGGAAATTTCCAAGATATTTACCAAGCCCTTTTAATTTGGAGAGATTCCATTTTTAAACTAGTTCCTCTTTTAGCTGCTAAAATCTGCTCAGATTTTTTCTAGCTGTTTTTTCTCAGTTTCCTGGAGGCTCAGCCCACATGTGCACCTTAAGGAGTCAGCAAAGGATGGAGTGAGACACATGCAGAGTTTGGCCTTCTATCCTCTGTGGTTCTCTCTTTTATGAGATCCTCCCTTAAATTTTAAGCACTTTGAGAGGCTAAGGCTTAGCCTTATGACTCTTTGGGTCAAGAGATAATGACTCACTGCTTGAGCTATGTCTGCTTTCTGCTCTTTGGACTGTAGGGTGCCTTCAGAGGAAAAGTTAGATAAATGTATGTCTTTTGTAGTGCGGCTCCCTTCTTTCAAGGCTTGGATGTCATCAAATTTCTCATTTTTGGGTGGTCTTCTGTACTTTAGTTTATAGAAAAATTGTGTCTATAATTTATCATTGTTATTAGCAGGAGAGTTTGCCTTATAAAAGCTGAGTCATCATTAGTAGAAGGTCGGACCATTTCATTTCAAATAAAAGGAAATGTAGAGATAGCTGAGCATGGTGGCTCATGCCTAAAATCCTAGCACTAGGGAGGCTGAAGTAGGGGATTGTTGAGTTTGAGGCCAGTGTGAGCTACATATTGAGTTGAAGGCTAGCATGGAATATAATAGCAAGACTGTCTCAAAAAAGTGTGTGGAGATGAATTGTGCTAAGTAAGTGCCTTCACCCCTTCCTCTGCAATTGGCTTCTTCACCATCGTCCCATGGAAGTGAAACAATGTTCTATTGGTTAAAAAATTATATTCATACACTCTTTTAATGAAATTAGCCCCAAAGAAGCAGAACTTCATATATATTTGCCATTGATTTCTATAGTATTAGAAAAAAACACCTCTGAAGTCACTGGAATGTGAATGTGCATATTCCTAAACAGCCCTCTCTGTTTTTTAATAGGCACTTACATTACATTTACCATGTGCCAGGTATAGGTCTAAGAATTTTATACAGTAACTCATTTAATATTCATGTCAGCCAGGTGAGGCTAGGTATGATGATTAGCACTATTTTCCAGATGTGGGAGGTTGAATCACAGGGAGATTAAGCTAGGAAATAAGTGACAGAGCCAAGATTCGAACCCAGGCACAGGTACAGGGTGCACTGTTTTACTGGTTGTTAGACTGAAATGGGATCTCACTGTGTTACCCAGCCTAGTCTCAAGCTTGTTATCTCAAATGATATGATCCTCTCACTTCAGCCTCCCAAAGTATCTAGGGTTATAGGCATAAACCACCATGCTCTACTGAGTCTGAACTCTTTTAACTGCTGTGTTCTGTTTTTTTCTCTGTCTACTGCCTATATCAATTGCCATGTATATATACGGTTAATATATGTAACTTAGAATTCTAAGTTTTTTAGTATTATTTACCCTATTGGTTTATAAGCTACTTCATTTTTTTTATAAGCTACTTCAAAAATAGCAACAACATACTTCCTGTTGTGATACATACCAAGAAAAGACTCAAACACAACTACCCCTGTAAGTCTTGCAAGTAAATTCTAGGTAATATTAATACTACTTAATTTTTTCTTCTGTATGGTGATTATATTTGTGATGAATTATTTATGTCTTCTGCCTTGTATCACTACTAGTAGTTTAGACTTGACCATCTCATTAGGTTAAGATCATTCAGGATAGACACCATGCTCTCAGATTGAACCCAGGGCTTTGCGAATGCTAAGCAAGCACTGTAGCACTGAACCATTTTTATTACTTATTTTTTTTTTAGACATGATCTAGCTATATAGTCAGGCTGGCCTTAAAGTCACTATATGCCCTAGGCCGGCCTTGAACTTGCAGCAGTCCTCCTACCTCAGTCTCCCTAGAACTGGGATTACAGGTGTGTACCACCACACCTGGCTATTACTTACTTTTGAAACTTGGCCTGCCTGCCTGCATGCCTGCCTTCCTTCCTGCCTTCCTTCCTTCCTTCCTTCTTTCCGTCCATCCGTCTGTCCATCCATCGGTCTTTTTGAGGCAGGGTCTCACATATGTAGCCCAGGCTGGTCTTAAACTTGCAAGGATCCTCCTGCCTCAGCCTCCCAAGTGCTGGGATTACAGGCATGAACCACCATGCCTGGTGAGACTTGGTCTTTTTACATTGTCCAAGTTTGCCTGGAAATTGCAGTCCTCGTGACTCCTCCTTCTGAGAAGTTTGGGATTACAGCTGTCTGGCATTCTTCCCTAACCTGGCATCTGTGCTGTACTGAGTACAATAGCTCATGCTATTCCAAAACTATAATGATTAAAAATACACCTGTTTTTTAGATTTGAAATCTTTGTACATCCATATATGTGTACATTTCTTTTTTACAATAAGAATAGCTTATTTTTGTATTTTACTTTCAATTTTCTAAAGTCTTTCTATATCTACTATATATCTTCTATATCTACTATATCTACTATCCTTTTATATAAAAATGTCATAAGCTCTTATTTATTCATTTAGTAGCTTTTGGAGCACCTACCATGTGGCTGCTACTCCTCTAGTTGCAATGAATGAATTGAAGTCCCTCTTTTTACATAGATTACATTGTTGTGAGAAAGTAAATATAATTAACCAAAATGAATTATGTGTCATGTGGTAAGTATTTTGAAGAAAAATGGCAGGGTAAAGAAAATGATAGAGAATAGTACTTTATATAGTGTGATCTGTAGTCTTCTATGAAGAAGGGACAGTTGAGTAGAGATGTGAATGAAGTTAAGGAGCTAACTTTGAATATATCTGTGGCTCAGGAGCATTCCAGGCTGATGGAATAGCAAAGGTGAAGGCCTTTAATTTATGAAGAATGGCACGGGCTGCGCTGGAGCTGTGGGAGAAACGAGAGGGAAAGGTAGTGGCAGTAGTAGTGCTCTGAGGAGGCGGGACACAGGGTTTGCAGGCTGTAGTAAGAATCTGGGTTTTATTCTAAGTTTGATGGAGATCATTGGAATATTCTGATGAGAGAAGAGACGTGAACTTTGCTGAATAGGTTCAGTCTGCCATGCAGATAGCGGGTTGTATAGGGAGCAAAAGAAGAATCAGAGACCAATTATGAGCCATTGAAATATTCTAGGCCAGAGAGTTAGTGGTAAGAAGTATTTAGATCTGGATAAACAGTAAATCCTTATGAACATTGGAGTTACAAACTCACAGGTATACTGTGTAAGACTCGCTTTGTCAGATACAAATGAATCTCATTTATGAATGTTCTCCTGAAACAGGACTTGTTTGCAGGTCAGGGACTTACTGAATTTGATGTTAGAACCAAGAGTCAAGAGAACTTCCTGAGCAATTTTTATAGGATATGAGAAATTCTCACATTTTGGGTCTAAGAAACATGGTGTATACTAGCACTTTTCACTGAAATAGGATATTTATCACTGCCTTTATTTTATATATGAGGAAACTGAGGTATAAATAGGGAACTTTGGTAAGTTTTGGTTGCCTTACTACTAGCCTTAGATATTTTCTAAATCAGTGCCTCATTCTTTTTATTATTAATTTTACATTATAGTGACAGGTCATACTCATTTACAATTTCTTTTAAAAGAAAAGCCTGAGCAAGGAATTTTAAGAGTCTGAGTTTTACATATTTTCTAGTTTTGAAGTAGTCAAAGAGCCCAGCAAACAAGTGTTGCCAAATTAAATTGAAAGAAGATCCACTCTCATCTTCAACTCACACCTTCTCTGAAAGCAATGTATATATAGTCAAGATAAATTGCATGAATTGAAATTATAGTTTCTTTTGGAAAGTAGAGGTTAAGGCTAGGATTCATAAGGTCCAGGTTTGGGTCCTGGGTCTGCCTCCTACCCCTTCTTTGTGTAACTTTTAGGGAATCACTCTACCTTTCTGAGCCTTAATTTTTTCATCTGTGAAATGGGAGTGATATACAATCATGTCAGATAATTGTTGTAAAGATGAAATGTGATCATGTAAGGTTAACAGATCTACTGCACAACTGGCATATCAAACATACATTAAAATTTACGAAGTCAGAATCTCAGTAAGCCCACCATGAAATGTATTTAAAAAAAACCTCTTAATAGACAAAGTTTTTGGAAAAATTCTGTACTTAAACACATTTTGATTTTTTTTCTGGGCATGGTGGTGCATATTTGTAATCCCAGAACTCAGGAGGCTAATGCAGCAGGAGGATCACTGTGAGTTTGAGGCCACCGTGGACTATCTACATAGTGAACTCAAGGGTACCCTGGGCTGTAGCAAGGCTCTGTCTCAAAACAAAAAAACCCTCCTCAAACTCCAAAATTATAAGTATATATTAACATGTATAGTAATGTATAAGGCTGAGGAGAGTAGGAAGAAGTGCACAGGGGGAAGTACTGACTTATCAGTGAGTGCTAAGTTATACTTAGGGCCAAGGCGTACTGGTGTGCTATTGTGCAAGAGAATAACTAAGAATAGTATACTATACAAGGTGTGATCTAAAATACAGTGAGTGCTTAAATTAAAAATACTTATTACAGTAAAAGACACTTTGGCATTAATCTTCTTCAAAACTTTTAAATTTAAATTTTTAAATTTAAATTTTTAGTATATATTTTGATCATTTGTTATATATTTCTGAAAGCTAGAAGAAAAGATTTTGAATATTTTCACCATAAAGAAAGTGTGACTCTGTGGAGATACAAGTATTTAAACTGACAGTGTTGCACAGTGTATACATGTATTGAAACATCTATCATACCCCATAAATATGCATAGTTTTGCTTTAATGTATCATTTAAAATAAATTTATAAAAATATATCACTAAAGATAAATGTTCACACTTATTTTACAGGTATTGGTTTGCCTTGAAAAAAGGTTACCATGTGGCTTTCAAGCACAGTGGCAAAACTAATAATTTCACGGATGAAGACATTGGTCCACATAAAGAAGTTATTGATGGAGTGACTGATCTGAGCATGCTCAGACTCTTCGAGACCTACCTGGAAGGCTGCCCACAGCTTATCATTCAGCTCTGCCTCCTGCTGGAGCATGGTCAAGTGAATCTCAGTCAGTGTAAGCCTGCTTTTATAGTCTTTATTAGATGAATGCCACTGAGATCATATATCAATTTTATAACTCTCAGGTGGGTTTTAGAATTTTTAAAATGGAATTTTACATTTAAAATTTAAAAAATTTTATTAGCACATGTTTGCAATCCATAATGATTATATTCTTTGTAGGGAATTTGTACAGGTACATAACACATCTTAATTCTTAGGTTTTAGAACTTTTTTAATACTTTGAAGAAAGAATTATGTTTTGAAAAGGAAGCTCAGTAACATGGCAAGACATCAAATGTTCTTTCTGAAATCTATTTATGTAATCAGTATGCAGTAAGAAAGATAACAGTCTTCAAGCACAAAACAAAATATTTATTGTTTCCTGCTCTTTTCTTTCCCTTCCTTCCTTCATTCCTTCCTCTGCCCACAAAAGAAGCTACAGCTGTCAGTTATTTGATGATCCTTTCAGGAAAAATTTAAAAAGGCACATACCCTTTAACACAGATAGTAACACAGATAAAAAAGTTTGCACTTAACAGTATATCTTGGAGAAATAGCTATATCATTAGAGAAATAGTTCCCTTATTCCTTTTAATTTTTCTGCAGAGTATTATAAATTATAGATATACTACAGTTTATTTAACAAGTACTGTGTGTTAATTTAGGTTGTTTCTAGTATCTTACTATTTAACGATGGAATGAATAATTTTGTGCATCTCTATGTTATAGTTCTGTCCCCATCCTTATAATTTTTTCCTGGAAAATGAGGTAAGTTAGTTAAAAATAGCAAGAAATGAGAGAAACAATCCAGTTATTTAACAATAGAGGAACTGATAAGTGTGTTGTTGTAGGCTGTTAAAATGAAACATTATGTAGCCATTAGAAAAAATGTTTACAGAAAAGTTTTAATGACATAGGAAAGTATTAGAAATTTAGGCAAAAAATAGTTTATAAAATTTTCTGTCAGAATACTTTTAAGAATACAAATAAATTATTATATTGGAAAATATTACAAAATGTAAAATGTAGCTGCTTTCTGGGTACTGAGATTTGGAGTGTTTTTCGTCTTTATTTTCTGTTTCGGAATCTGTGTTTCTTTCAGCGAATATTGTAGTGTCTGATAATCATGAAACTTTATTTAGAATGTAAAAATAAATCAGGTTATATATAGAAGCATTTCAGAAGGCTGAACATACTCTTTTATCCCAGCTCCTGGAATCACACTGAAAGGAGGATAAAATCAAGATCAATATGAATATATAAGAATAAAGAAATTATATATAGAAATATCCAGAAGTTTTTATATGTTGGAAAGGAGATGAAAAACAGTTTATTTGAATCAACCCACCTGTGGAAAGGCTAACTTCCCCTGAAAATGTTTAATGATACCAGACAAAATATTTTTAAAAGTCTTCCTAACATGTAAAATATCTGCTATAACAGACCAAGATACGCATGAGAGTAAGGATGATGCATAGTTAAGTAAGACATACATATTCTGAGAGCTTCTGCAGAATCTTACAAATATGGGCTTCAGTTTTGATGCTCTAGGAGACAGAAAACAGAACTGAAGGTCCTCATAAAGAGTGGTGTCTCTCTGGTGGTAAGCTCTTATATTAGTGTTTTACTAGAAAAACAGATATAACACAAGATACACAACTGTATAAGAAATTACAAGATTGGCTTATGGTGATGACCCACAGAGTTGGATGAGGAATTATACAGAGGGTGTCTGCACACTGGAGACCAAAGGTTTCAGTCCAAAGTCTGGAGTTCACTGCAGTGTCTCAGGCAAGTCCATATCAGAAGGCTGATGTGTCTGTGACAGAAGGCTGAAGAGTCTATACTGATAGGCTGAAGGACCTTAGGTGGAAGCCAAAGAGTCTGTGCTAAAAGCCAAGAGATGATATTCAAGCTGAAGGAGTGGAGCTCCTCCAAAGAATAGAAACAATTCTGTCTTTCCCATTTTCCCTTATAATGGCAGATGAGCTGCCCTTGGGTGGGTCCTCTATACCTTAGGGTGTAGAATTGCGGAGCCAATTCAGTTAAGCTTCTGAACTTTTCAAGTTGATACAGTCAGTCAACTGGGACTACAAAGGCCCTCTTTCTTAGAATAAGAGTATGCCTTAGTTATTTTTTCTCATTGCTGAGACAAAATACCTGATACCCAAAGTTAAAGGAGGAAAGGTTTATTTCAGTTCACAGTCACAGTAGAGGTTTCAGTCTATTATCTGCTGGCTGCAAGGGAGGGTAGCGTGACAAAGGGGCACGATAAAGGAGAAACGGTTCATGGTGTGACAGGCAGGAAGCAACAAGTAGCAAGCAACAAGGGCAGCAACAGCCATCTGCCTCTCCCTTTTATCCCTTTTAGGCTACCCACTTCTCAGTGGTGCTGCCCACACCCAGGTTCGGCCTTCCCATTATCCATACCCAGAACTGTGGTAAACCAGTCGGTGGACTAATACTAGTAATCTCATACCATTAATCCCGGCATCACACACCCTAGATCCAACCACCTCTGAAATGCTCTGTCTACGACTGCATGATGCTTTGGGTGGGTGAGGGAAGCCTAGATCCAAGCCATAACAGTATATTTACTTAGCCAGTTTTTACTTTGAAGAGACTGTAAGGAATATTATCTTGAGGCTTGAGAGAGGGGAAAAATGTCCTTGAGAAGTTTTAACGATAAGTTTTGCAACCAAAATTCATTTCTGTTGGCTAATTTTTTTTTAGACAAACCATCAAAGAATAAAATCAGAACATATAAATGAAGGATGTGGATTATTAGATTAAAAGAATCAAAATGTTTCACACCAACTATATCATGATAAAAGCAAAGAAAAATAAACTTCTAGATTTGGTACAAAAAGATGATTTTCTAAAGCTAGAGAAATTGAATGACATTGATAATCATAACTGAAACCAGAATAGAATAGAGCAATGACTTCAAAATTCCAATGAAAAATAATTTTTAACTCGTAAGTTTTTATTTTTGGTCTGTTTTTAGGAAAACTGTATATCAACTATGAGAGTAGAATATTTTTGAAACATAAGCGATCTCAATATATTTAACTTTTGTGTACCTTTCTCAAGTGTAGGAAACCAGCCTATGTGTTTGTCCCCAAAAGAGGGGGAAGGGACACATAGGAGGATGAAAGAACAAGGCAGTTAGTTTAGAATGCAGGGGTCAGGGGGCTCCTGCCTCTAGTGGACAGAGAGCCCTGAGCATTTGGCTTGCCTCACTTACTCACTTAGACATGTGAGCAAGCAGTTAGAGTAGGACAAGATTCATCTGCCTCCTACGATTTATACTATAAGGCCAGGTAAACAACAGGGATCTCAGCTGTGTTGACTTTTCCCTGAAACTTGTGGCATGCCCCCAAGCTAGCTTCTTATCTGGTCTCCCACATCTCCCCTCTTCTGTTTTTGTAATAGCAGCAGCTGAGTATCAATCATGCTGTTTATCCCTAGGGGAAATGTGTAGGTGAAGTCATTCTCTGTTGTCTTGAGGTCTGGCTATTAGTGACTATACCTCCAGCCACCTGTACTGACTCTTTTCGAGGGCCCAACCCTGTCTGCCTCCCTGTACCAACCTAGCTGTCTCCCTTCTGAGGAAGTACCTGTAACTGCTTTGAGAAGACAAGGGCCAAGACCATTCTGTCTACTTCTGGCTGAAGAGGGTTGTAGTTGTTGATTGGCAGTCAGAAATACTCTCTGGAAGGCCTATCTTAAGGCCTTGCATAGATGCCAGAGGGTCTTGTCTCAGGTAGGGGTATAGCTTTGAGTATACTATTAATCATAGCAGTGAGCTGCTTTTCAGGCATTCTGGGAAGGCCGTGATGATGGTCAAGTCTTTCTTCCTCCTGGGTAGTTTTCTTCAGTTCTCATTTTGGAGAAGGCATTTACTGGGGAGGAGTGGAGTTGATTTCCTTCATGGGTGCACCACAGAGAGAACTTCTCCATGGTCACATGCTCCTAGAGGGTACCCATGCTGTCTGTTCATTTCCTGCAGTGGCATATGTAAACCCCCGAATCAGTAATTCCAGGGAGTACTTCAACACTCTGTAGGTTTAATCTACTTTTTCCTAGGACTAGACCAATAGTATGTAAGAGAAGAGGTCCCCAGATGCATGTGGGGATTTTAATATGTTTATCTCCGCCAATCAAAGTCACCCGTTCAGCAGCAGGATGGTCTAATCCTCCACTTCCTGGGGTTCCAGTGATAAAGGACTCAGCAGTTCTCCAGAGACCCACTGAGGATTAGGGCTGTAAGCCTGTACTAGGAATGCCCCTGTTGTTGGGCCTGGGGCAGGCCTGCATTCCATTTCCCATTAGTGGGGAGCCATTTCAGTAATACTTAGAGTGACAGGGATTAGCCCAGTGATTTCTTTTTGACATCTAGATGAGGGTTCGGTGCTTTCCTGTCCAGGAGATGGAGAATTGCACCCTTTTTTGCATGGGATTAAGTGCAATGTGTACAGATAGGCCCTGTTTTACCACAATTAAAACATTTATTTTTGAAGTCTGATTTTGTTTAATTAAACCAAACATAGCTTGAGCAAACATAGAGGACTTATGACCTTTGGTACCCACATTTGGCATATTTTCTAATAGTTTCCAAGAGTTTTCCTTGCTCGGACAGCCCCTACTGTTTATTTACAGTCTTTGTTAGTATTCTCAAAGGCAGTTGCAACACATCGCTGCTGTTTGGGCATGTGGTATCTGCTGTTGGGCAGCTGCTGGTAAGCAAGCTAAGAACTGGGCATGAGGCTCCTGCAAGCCTGGAAGAATGTGTACAAAGGCCTGAGTAGGAAGGTATTCCTATTCAGGAATTACCCAGGCTAGTTTCATCATGAGAGCTATTTGCTAATAAGCCTAGTCCAGAAGGGTTAACTGTGGGATCAGGTCTGAGTACGGACCTGTTCTAACAGCATGTCCTCAGTGATCTCAGGATGTCCTGCCATTCATTTCAGGAATGCTTGTTCAGCTGCTGTTGACGATTAACATGGAAATGTAAATCTTACCCTACAGAAAGGCAGTACCTAGGCAAGTGCTTAATGTCTAAAGGAGGTAAGCACAAAGCTCCTTGGACAGACTCCAACAAGTCCAACATGAAAGGTCCTTGAACCCCATGGTTCATGATGCTGGATTTTTATTCTTTAAACAGTTTGTACTCCACAGGATTATGCTCATGCATATTTTGTTGCGTATTGTTAGGGTCAGGATGAATATTAATTAGAAATGCGCAGGTCCCAAAGGACTCTCCATTAAGCACAGATCTTTGACAAGAAGACACTATTTTAGTACTGAGTGCAGATGGAAGGGAAGGAAGAAGAGAAGGGGACCAGGGCTCTTCACCCTCATTTTGTCTTCTCTCAAGGGTGCTCTAGGTGTGGGAGCTTCTCCTACAGTTAAATGACAAAGAACTATGTGCACTAAGCTCCATGTGAAGAAAGTTTCAGGCTGTAGAAGCAAGCCCTTGGCACAAGTACCTTCCAGGAAATTTCTAGGAAATCAGACTACAAATTTGTTCTGACTGGTGAGGGGTGAATGAGGCAGAAAGACAAAAAGACACAGAGTTAGTTTAGAATGCAGGGGCCCGGGGGTTCTTGCCTCTGGTGGACAGAAAGCCTTGAGCGGTCCACCTCGCTTTTATTCATATGTGGGCGAGCAGTTAGAGTAACACAAGATTCACCTGCCTCCTGTTAGCTGTAGCACGTGAGCAGGTAAACAGTCAGACCTCAGCTGTGTTGACCTTCCCTGAAATTTGTGGCATGCCGGTGTGCTAGCTTATTGTCTGGTTTCTTACACTCAGCACGTTCTGGAGAGCGCTCACTCCAGGGGAACAAAGCAAAAAGAAAGAAAACTGGGAAATGGGAGGCGACACAGAAGAGAGGCGAAGGGAAGTTCTGGGGAGAGAAGAAGCGAGCTCTGAGAGCAGCCAGCCTAGAGTAAGAGGGTCCTGAGACGTGTGAGTGGGAGAATTAATAGTTATATACATAACAATTGCAAGAATTTGCTGGGAATAGCGATAGGGTCATGGAGAACTAAGCAAGTAAGGAAACGAGGCAATTGTTAACTACAGGGAAAATTAAATGCTTTAAAAGAAAGCATATGGAGTGACTGAATAGTAAAAAACCAAACCAAAACAAAGCTCCTGTACTTACGTAGTCACAATAAAATAAATACTGAATATTTATTTTATCAAGTTTTATGGTGTTACTTTTTTGGGCAGTTAGAGAGAGGAAAACGGAAGCTGTGTGTGTATGTGCTAACATGTCCTCTTTCCAAATAGGAAACCAATAAAAAGTGTCTAGACAGATAAATATAAGATGTATTTTACATAGAAATATGACAGAATGTGGCAAAGGAAGAGCCAGAAGAGTTGATGGTGATTTCTTTTGGATGTTGCACTTGAATGGTGAGGGGGTAAAACAAGGTTTGTTGTGAGAAACTTGCAGAATTTGTTGACTTTTTCAAACTGTATGTGTTAATTTGGTAGAGATTAAAACCATTATAAAAACAGATCATAGGACAATTTATGGGAAAGTGATGTTTTAGTTAAAATAAGAGAAGAAAATAAGGGCAGCTAGTGAGGTCTGTAGTGTCATGTGCCAAAACCAAGAGAGCATGCAAAGGTCCTACCATATTTCTATCAGCAGGTAAGTTACTGTAAACTTTGCATTTCTGTCATACCATATAAACTCCAGTAAGGCCTAGTGAAAATAACTACCACTCTGTATTCTTCTCTATTTTATTCTAATTTTCCTTTACCTTGGCTTTCACATTTTTACAAGTCCCCTGCTTTGATAGTGGGGCTAGTAATGACTTGCATTTTTAAAGTAGTAATGAAATTATTCTTCTGTTATTTGTTGGGAAAAATGGGGCAAAGAAGTGAAACTTATAGAAATTTGTATGTTTTAGGGCATATTTGTTCATTTGATTCTTGACCTTAGGATGTAAAAAAATTGAGTTTATTAAAATAGTGCTTTAGACTTACATTACATTTAAATAACCCCTCATTCCAGGAAATTTTCTCTTTGTGAATCAGGGATAAGGCTGAGGTCAAAGCCAAAAAGTGTAGAAACCAAGGATGATAACTGTATTCTTTTAATAACCAGTGTATGCACTTTCTAGTATACTAGTTGCTCAATATAATTTGTCCAGTGAATTAATTCAAAATCAGTTTAAAGCAATATACATATGGCAGACTAGTACATCAACTGTGGAATCAGGCCTTTTTAGGTTGAAATCTTAGTTCTACAACTGTCTAGCTGTATGACTTGGGTCAAATAGTAAATTTCCTTAAGCCTCAGTTCCCTCATGTGTAATATGAGAATATTACTATTTGTCTTCATGGATGAGATGAGATGAATAATGTTCCTGGTGTGTGTGTCTGAGTGTGTGTACTTACAGATAAAGTATATGTAGCATAAGGTGATTTAATATTATAATTACTATTCCTATAGCAATATCTTTCTATTTTTTGTTTTACAGATGCAGCCATCATGGTTTCTTGCTGTGCTATATCTTGGTCAACTGTTGATTTTCAAATAGCTTTAAGAAAATCCTTGCCAGATAAAAATCTTCTACAGGGATTCTGTCCTATAGCCACATATCTCTTTTACAAGTTGTGTACATTATTGTCTTGGATGCTGAGTATTGTATTTCTTTTGTTCATAAGTGTCAAGATAGCTTTATGTCTCTTGTTATTTCTTTGGTTGGTAGGTTTAATATGGGCATTTAAAAAGCAAACCCAGTTTTGTAATTCTAAAAGTATGGAATTCTTATATAGGGTTGTTGCTGGATTCATTCTTATTTTTACATTTTTTAATATTAAGGGACAGAATACGAAATGTCCAATGCTTTGTTACTATATTGTGAGGGTGCTGGTCACACTGGGAATATTGATTGTGTTCTGGCTTTACCCACTCTCTATTTTTAATTTGTACTATTGTGTAGCTATCAGCATCACTATAGTTCTTTCTTTTCTCCTTGGAATTATTTTTCTTATTGTTTATTATGGGATTTTTCACCCAAACAGAGGTAAAGAAACAGAATGTGATGAAACTGATGGTAAATCAGTTCAAAAAGACTGCAGAATGAGATATTTCCTAATGGAATAAGCTATTTATGAGATGTTTTCTTATTTTTGTGTCAATGGTTAGTAAAGAAAATACATGTTTTATGTGTGTGTCCTCTGTTACTTTTGCTACCTTTAACTTGAAGTTTATTTTGGTACTTTAATTCTGAACATGAGAGAGCATAATGATATTTTATTATTTAAATTAACTTTATTTTGTTGTATTCTGAGTCCTCTCATGTGGTTTTGAAGATTTTTGCTTCCTGTCTTGAGCCCAAAATGGATTTTTCATCTTGCAAAACTTATACTCGTATATTACCATTGAACAGTTGTTTTCTCTTCCCCTTGTTTTTATTTTAAAAATAAAAAGAAACAAAACATATTAACAGACATACAGACATTTACAAAATAACACAAACAATACAAATAATACATATTTTCAGACAAGGTGATAGGAAATTAACAATGGTGGCTGTATTGCATATTGATATGTTTAAATTGGTTAATCAGATAAACAAATATAGGCATGTAAGATTGATCAAACAAACATAAATGGATTTTTTTCGATAAATTCCCTTTTTCCTGAAACTGCCAGTTTTCTGAGCACCATTTATTAAAGAAGCTATCCTTCTAGTAAAGGTTAGCTAACCTCACCCTAATAAGATGGAAAACTCAGAAGAAATGGGTAGATTCCCAGATACATATGAATTACCAAAGCTAAATTAAGAAGATATAACAATTCTAAATACTTCAGTGTCAGTCAATGAAATTGAAAAAGTAATTTTAAAACTACCAACAAAGAAAAGCCTGGATTCTGATGGACTCACTGCTGAATTCTAAAGTACCTTTAGAGAAGTTCTAATAGCACTACTTCTCAAACTGTTTAATGAAATGGAAAGGGAAGCAATATGCTCAAATTCATTCCTGGAAGCATGCACTACCCTGATACCCCAACCAGAGAAAGTCCCAACCAAGAAACGGAACTAAAGGCTCTCTCTTCAGTGAACAGAGATGCAAAACCCTCAATAGGATACTGGCAAACAGACTGCAGTAAATCATCAAGAAGATTATGCACCATGACCAAGTAGAATTCATCCCAGAGATGCAGGGGTGGCTCAACGCGTGTAAGTCAGTAAACGTAATACCCCACATCAACACACCAAGGACAAATGCACATGATTATCTCAATAAGTGCATAAAAGGCATTTGACAAAGTCCAATACCCGTTCATGATAAAAAACTACAGAGAATTGGAATAGAAGGTCTTTATCTCAATCTGATAAAAGCCATTTATGGCAAACCAACTGCCAACATCATATTAAATGGTCAGAAACCTGAAAGCTTTCACTCTAAAATCAGAAACAAGACAAAGTGGCCCACTATCAGTGCTCCTATTTAATATACTTCTGGAAACATTAGCCAGAGCAATTAGACAAGAGAAAGAAAAGAAATGATAGGAAAGGAAGAAGTTAAATTGTCATTATTTGTGGATGATATGATACTCTACATAGAAAATCTCAAAAACAACACCAGAGGACTTCTAGAATTAGCAAATTTTTCAGCAAAGCAGGATATAAAGTCAACACTTAAAAATCAATAGTATTTCTGTACCTGCATAGCAAACTGAGAAATTAGGGAAACAATACCTCTCACATCATGAAAAATGAAATACTTAGGAATCAACCTAAGAAAGTGAAAGATCTATACATTGAAAACTCTGAAGTACTCTGAAGGAGATCAAAGAAGATAGCAGAAAATAGATATCCTCTGTTCTTGGATAAGTAACCAATATAGTAAAAATGACCATCTTTCCAAAAGTGTTACACAGATTTAATGCAACCCAGTACCAACATACCAATATCAAAATATCAATAACATACCTCACAGAACTAGAGAAAATAATCCTAAAATTCATGTGGAGCCAGAATAAACCTACAATAATTAAGGAAATTCTGGGAGCAAAGGCAAGGCAGGAGGCACCATAATCCCCTATTTGAAGTTATTTTACACAGGTACCATGATCAAAACACCATGATACTGGCAAAAAGAAACAAAACAAAACAAACAAAAAAACCCACAATAAGACAGACCCAAGGGTCAGTGGAACAGAATGGGAGATGGAGAAAGAACTTTAGTAGTTTTCAGCATAACTGTTCTTGGTAAGAAGATAGCCACAGGCAGGGGACATATTTCATCCCGAGAAGACACACCATATTGGAAGGACATTCATGTGTTTTCAAGACAATGGGAAATGACTCGATTATAGCTTCATTAGAGAGACTCTAGGGGATGGGGTTCTGTTTGTTTTTGTGGAGGTTTTCTCTTTTCGCCTCCTTTGGGTTTGTGTTTTTAAAGAGCACCATTAAAATTAAAACAAAAACCAAAAACCAAACCAAAACAACAACAAAGAAAACCCTCCAAAACCAACTGCTGTGTAGCTCTTGAGAAGAGTAAACAAAGGATACAACACATCCGAACTATCAAAAACACTTGGAAATGGTAAGTCAGTGTTGAGCACTGACTGTGCTGAGCGCTTTGCTCGGCCCTGCTGTAGATCGCAAATGAGTGTGAGCAGAGTTCTGCTGCGTTAAGTATTTACAGAAACCGACGCGTGATCTTTCATAATGTTTACTCTGATGTTTGCAATTTTCATTTTGTAATAAATGACACAAATACTGAATAACAGAAGTGGCTGTATTTATATAATTACATGGACTATTGCTACTTATTTGATGCCCACAAGAACCATGCAATACAGATACGGTTATCATCACCATCACTGTCCATGAGAAAATCAAGACTAATAGAATTTAGGTAATTTGCTGAAATTCACACAGATCAAATATGAAGCTTTTTGACTTCATGTCCAGTTTACTGTGTAATCATGCCATCGAAAGAATAAGTTACCATCAGTATAAGAGCTGACCTATTATACATGATTTTTAACAAATTATTTGACCACAATATACTTAAAAAATATTCCTGCCAAAATATTTTTCAGCCTTAGCTTATGGTAAGGCTGGGGTTGTGTCACTGATAGTTTGAATGATATAATTAACACAATATGTAAAGAGATTATTGGGCTGGACATGGTGCACGCCTGTAATCTCAGCACTCAAGAGGCTGAGGTAGGAGGATTGCTGTGAGTTTGAGGCCAGACTGGGCTACACAGTGAGTTCAAGGCCAGGCTGAACTGCATAGTGAGACCCTGTTTCAAAAAGACAGAAACAAACAAAAAAGCGATTAGCAATTTATTAATGGAAAACAAAAATATATATTAAACAGCCTGAATATTAAATGTCCTACACAAACCTGAATTAAATATTCATTCCATTCAACAAAAATTTACCATTGATTTTGTAACCAAGAAATGAATGGTTAGTCTAGTGAGGTGTTCTGGATAGTTTCCAGGCATTTCTTAAGATGAACTTTCAAGATCAAATTACTTTTCTTTCATTTTATTCCCTTGTTTTGTATATCATTCAGTCATACTTTGTAGCACTTTTAAATCATTTGAACGAAATTACAAGCTTTTCTAGATTGTTTTATGCATATAAAAGGCCTTTTGAAATTTAGAAAAGGAGCAGAGAAGTAATTATGGGAAATATTCTTGTAAAAACCACTCATATGCATATATCTTTCACACCTACTCGAAATATAAATATTAATTTCATTAGACTCATGTTTCTCAACCTTCAGCATATCACGCAACGGAATCATCTGGAGGGTCCATTATGACAGACTGCTGGCCATCACTGCCCTTCTCAGTGGGTCTTAGGAATTTGAATGTCTTAAGTTCTAAGATGTCCTGATGTTGGTGTTTTCCCCATCCTACTTTTTTTTTGGTACAAAGAATTGAACTCAGGACCTCGTGCTTGCCAGGCGGGCACTTATGCCACTGACCTAACTCCCCAGCCCTCTCCCTGTCCTACTTTGAGAACCCCTGCTGAGTTTCAAAGCTATCTCTTTTGGGAACTAGTTTTTAAATAGCCACTAGAGGGCAATGCAAGCACAGAAATATTGGATGTACTGTGTAATCAGCTCCCTGGTTTTTGCTACCAAGTATAGCCGCAAAGCTTGAGAACACCAAATAATGTCCTACATGATATCTAATGCCTCATTCCCGATTGTAATATAGAGCAAAGGTTATTTGAGGTCAGAGATATATTCCGTTTAATGTTTATAATACAGTCAACCTTGGGCTTTCCAAGTGAATATTTGCATATATATCTCGTAGTCTTTGGGATTAACAGAACCATTTGTAGTTTTACAAAGAGACTGCATCTTAGCATCAGATCTATGGAATTGTTACAGAAACAACAATGGAAACTTACTAAATGGTATCTTGTTTTAAAACGTGCTTTTTATATTGTGAAAATGGGGTTGAAGTACTCTTTAAAATATTGAACATTTTACAATTTGCAGAATATAAATAACACAGAGTATAGGTAATTTCTTTCTCCTAGGAACATTACTTTGATAGTAGAAAAGGACTAGAAGGAAATAAAAAATGTTATTAGCTGGAACATTGTTATTTACTTATTTATTTAATTTTGCCTAGTTTTGAGTAGAACTTCAAAGCTAATTTTACTGTTGCCATTGCCTCTCTTTAAAAACTCCCTTTTGATAGGTAATTTTACACATGATGATTACTGGCTTGAGCCAGCAAGTACTTTTCCTTGTACACTGTAGAAAATTTTATTGGAATCCAAAGACTGCAGTTTGATTTCTGGCCTTGCCAGTATTACCTGGGTCACTGGCTTAGTCACTTTCTCCTCGCTGAGACACAATTCTCAACCTCCTCAGTTTAAGGAGGAGAGGTTTATTTTGGCTTATGTTTGTCTATGGTTGACTGGCTCCAAGGCAGGACAGCATGGCAGAGGAGGCTGGTGGAGGAGAGCTGCAGACTGCATGGCTTACAGGAAGCAGAGGGAACCTCAAGGGTGGTCCTGGGAAGGGAGGTTTAACTTCCTGGGTTGTGCTCATACTGACCTGCCTCTTATGCCAGGCCCTACCTCCTACCAGCAAGTTGGCTATAATACCCCTATAATCCCAGCACCGTCCAAAGGGCTTGCCTATGATCTCATGAGGCTCTTGGAGGACATCTAGACATAAACAATAACTTTCAACTCCTGACCTTCAAAAGACTCATGTACATCTCTTTTATGCAAATTGCATTTCATCTATTTTTAAGAGTCATCAAAATCCTAACAGCACCAGCATTGTTGAAAAGTCCAGTCCAAAGTCACCTCTGAGACTGAAGGTAACTTTTAGCTGTGAGCCTCTGTAAAAATCCAAAGGAAAGCTAAACACTGTGAATACAATGGCGCAGAGTAGCTATTTCCATTCCAAGAAGGACTTGACCAATAGAAAGAAATGGGACCAGATCAAGACAAAAACCCAACAGGGCAAACATTAAATCTTTCAGCTCTGTGTCCAGCATCCAAAGCAAGTTGTGGTGAGAGGTGAATCCCAAATGACTTGGAAGGCCCTGCCCCTACAGCATCACTGGTGGGTGTTCCCTTGCAGCTTTTCTTTTTGTCTGGGTTTCTCACTCCTTGGAGTTTTCCTCAGATGCTTCTGGTTCCTCCAACTTTCTCGAGTCTCCACTGCATTTTTAGGTTTAGTCTCACAGTATCATCCAGTGCCTTCTCAGGGGCACACTGCCTGGTCTTCCAGGCCTTCTGAAATCTGAGTGGAAGCCTCCCTGAGCCTACACTCTTGCACTCTGCATGCCTATAAGATCAGCGCCATGTGGATGACAACAAGGTCTGCTGCCAGCTTGAGCAGTAGCTGGGCTCTCATGAGTTATGGTTGTAGAGGTTTCCAATTGCCAGGATGACTGAGCAATATTAACTGAATCTCAGGAAACGGGCAGCCACTGTTCTGGAGCATGGTTCCCTGAGGTTGTCTTCTGAAAACAAACTCTTTCAGTGTTGCACCTGTGAGCCCGAAAAGGATGTTGCAAGGTCCTTAAATTTCCTCATGGCTTTTTCGTTTTCTCCTGACCCAAAGTATTTGGCTTCTTTTTAATGCTGATCTTTTCAGGAACCGGGCTATCCTCTGCTCCAAATTTGTAGGCCCATACTTTATCAGAGAGTCCTTTGGAGCCCAAGTCAAAATTTAAAAATTATTCAACTGTACCATTTGCTCTTTATTCTCAATGTACACCTGGCTAAACCCCCTAACAGTACCTATGCCACAGTCTCAGTATTAAGCTGCCTTGTAATTTCCTCCACCAGATTAATTACCTTGCTGCCTGTAATCTCAGTCTCCCACAGAGTCTTAGGACATGAGCAAAATGTAGATGTTTTCTGCAAGAGGATAGCACAATGATCTGGAGCCCAACTGCCAATGGAGTTCTTGTTCCAATCTGAACTTCTAGGTATAAACATAATTGCATCTGAGCCTGGCCTTTACTGTCTGTATTTCTATCTGCATTCTAGTCTTTTGAGTTCTCACCAGAATTTCCCAGCAAGCTCAGTTCACAGTGTCTCCATCCAGTGTCTCCAATCCTTTCCAGACTTCTCATGTGAACCAGATGTGAAGGCTTCAAAACCATATGGTCAGGTACAGTCCTGGCAATGCCCTCAGTGCTCTGGTACCAAAATCTCTGCGACAAATACCCACCACTCACAATTAAAAGGAAAGGCATATATTTTGTATTACATTTTTAGAGGCTTCAACTCATAGTTGGCTGGCTTCAAGGTAGGATGGTATGTCAGAGGAGCATGGCAGAAGAGAGCTGCTCAGAGCATGGAGACAGGAAGCAGAGAGAAGGGAGGAGCACGGGGGGAGACGGAGCCTTCCAAGCCACAGCTTCAATGAACTGCCTCTTCTGACCAAGTCTATGATTCAATTACCTTCCAAAAATCTGTCTGTGAGTACACAAGGCTCTTGCAGATATCTGTGTATAAGCTGTGACAGTCACCTTGATAAGATGCTTGATAAAAATGATACATTTAACAACAATAGGAATAAATTTGTCTTCATAGGTTATTGTGGAAAATGAGATACTGTATGTGATAGTGTTTTGCAGATTATAACTATCCTTGAACTTTTTTGACATCATTTCACATTTAATAATGTTAGTCTCATTATTATACATTTATAAAATTACACATCTAAAATAGCAATATTATGAAAAAATTTGGAATTAAGTAAATGTAATCCTTTTGCATAAAACAGCTTAGTTCTTCATTAGAATGGATGTGTTGCATATTATTTCTCATGTATGGAAAACATAATCTACAGAGGCTCTTAAATACAATTTGTAATAGAATGAGAAAAAGACTGAAATTCCAAGTGTACTTCCCTTTAGAAGTGTGCATGAATGTGTCAGGTGTATGCATGCATGTACTTATATACATAAAATTTCATTAAATACTTATTGATAAATATTGTCTCTTTTTTCCCTATATCATCGAATACCTAGCTACAGTTGCTGTAAGGCCAGCCACTAGAAAATTCTCATCTAGAAAAGTCCAATTTACAGTATTTTGTCTGTATGTTTTGCTAACCAGGGTATAAGCCCATATAGATCAGGGATTGTAGTTGTGTCCCTCAGAGGATTTTGCATAGTTTCCAGAGATTTCTGTTACTAGCAGTATATTATTACTTTTTATGAACCACTAGAAAAGCAAATAGAGAATATTTTATTTGATAGAGAAATAATCCAATTTCCCTTTGGTGGCAATGAATTAATCCATCAGCATGTACTACTGAGAACTATGCATTAAGCGCTATGCTAGATTAAGTCTTAATATCTGTTGATTAATTGATTGATCACCACTCCAGAGAGTGATTTGTGTTTTCCTGGTGATCTGTTGATGAGAAATGTCCTTTAAAAAATTGTGGATAATATAAGTTTTTTGAACTCTCCAAAGATATGAAGATTTTTGTTAGCCATTCCTTTCAAAAACAAATTTACTGAGATAGAATTTACAGGAATATAATTCACCTATTTAGTGTATGATGCTTTACATTGAACTTCAGCCACAAGCACAACTTTAAAAACATTTTCATTACCTTGAAAATAAATTTGTACCTGTAGCTGTCATTTCTTTTTTTTGTCTTTTTGAGACGGGGTCTTGCTATGCAGTTCAGGTTGTCCTTGAGCTCACTTTGTAGCCCACACTAATCTCGAACTTGCAATGATCCTCCTGCCTCAGTCTCCCGAGTGCTGGGATTAGAGGTGTGCACCACCATGCCTGCCTACCTATCATTTCTATGGTGGTTAATTTTCTGTATTGACTTAGTTAGGGCATGGTGTCCAGGTATATGGTCAAACATTATTATGGATGTTTCTATGATTATATTTTTGGATGAAATCAACATTTAAATGGATGAGCTTAAACAGCATCATTGACACATTTTATATCTATAGCCTGCTGGCTCTGCATATTTGGACTTCTGAGCCTCCATAAGTAATGTAATGGTTAATTTTAGGTATCATCTTGACTAGATTAAGGGCTATTGAGATAGCCAATTAAAGATTATTTCTGGTTTGTGAGGGTGCTTCCAGCAGCAATTGGCATTTGAATCTGTGAACTTAGTAGGGAAGATCCATCTTCATCCACTGTGTGAAAGCGCTGTCTAACCAGTGGAAGGCCCAGAAAGAAGAAAATGAGGAGCAGTGAGTTTGCTGTGTTTTGGAGGGAACCTTTCATTTTCTTCTGTGCTTGGACATTCAAATTTTAGATTTCTTTGGTCTTCAGACTCTAGGTCTTATGCCAGGCTCTTAGGCCTTTAGTCTTAAATGGAGAGTTACACCATTAGATCTTCTGGTTCTTAGGCCTTTGGACTTGAACTGAGTTATACCACCATCCTTCTGGCAATCTGGCTTTCAGGTGGCCTATCAGGGGACTTCTCACAACCTTCACAATTGTGTAAGCCAATTTCCATAATGAATCTTCCTCTGTCCTCCCGTACCATTTCTGTTTCTCTGGAGGACCCTAATATAATTGCATAGGGTAATTTATTTTTCTCTTTCCCTCATTCCCTCCTGCCCGCCCCCTTTGTCTCTCTGTCTCTATCTCTTTCTTACTTCTCTTCCAAAATGTGCACGGTGTTTACTTTTGAGAACAGATCCTGATTGTGAAGTACAACACATTTTAAGGAGGAGTCTTTCATTTCATGGTCATGCACCAGTATCATGCAGACAGCATTATGTTATTTAGTAAGAAAAATGCTCTTGTGGGATCTGTTCCTGGAGGGAGACTCACTGTTGTGTGATTGCTTCCCTTGCTTGCCTCACCATTTTTAATCCCTGGTAGCTTGATTGTATGTCTGACCCTTCTTATGCACCACAGCAGTAGGCTTTGCTCATCAACCAGCCGTATTAGTACCTAGTTTACTTTTTAAGGTTTAAAAACAAAAGGCTATTTACTATGCTTTGAAGGCACCCAGACATGAGATGTGGCCCTCTTTATTGTCCCATATGGTACAGGAACATGCACTTAGGAACAGGCACTGAAACTCTGCATGGAGACAACATGATGTGTGGGGCTGCCAGAAATGGTGCCTGTGAACTACTGATGGTCTGAGCATAGGAAACTGAAGTACAGTTTTTCAAAATCCTTAGCACAAAAGAGCCTCAAACACATATGGAACCAAGTCATTTGTTCTCAAAACATGCTATTGTCACAATGCTTTCCTCTCAGTCTACTATTAGAAAAGCACGCATGCTATGGTTGAGAGATCCACAGGAGTTAGACAAAAAGAAACCTGTTCTTTAAAAAGAAAACAGGGGGAAAAAATCAGTTCATAAGTGGTTTTTTCTTTATGAAGGTAAGACAAAAGATGTAATCAATCATAAATTGTGCGTTCACAAACCTGAAGAAAACAAAGTGAGAGGATTTCAGGACAATTGAAATTAACCCAACAACAGGCTGGACTTGCTCCGGGGATTTCTTCTGGAAGGAGCTGGTTTCCAGGCTACTAGGCTGCACACATGCGCAGCAGGCACAGCCCTGTCTTGGCCCTGCCCCAGTCTGGTTTGCAAGTCTGTGTCCATGTTATCGTGGATATTGCCTTCTCTATTTAGACCGAACAAGTCTCCAGAGCTTGCTGCAGACAGGCTCCTACTCTCTGGTCCAGATGATTCCCAATCTACCCTCCCCCAGTAGATGTGACACCTGATGATGTGGCCCAAGAAAGGGGGATTTTCTTTAGGTGTCCCAAAGATATTCAGGGCCATTTTGTTCTTTCCCATGGGCGGGTCTCTTGTTTCATTAAAGCCTACTGAAAAATTGCATCCACCACATGGAAAGTGTAAACCCTGGGAACTAGTCCTCCTGTTGGGGTTGACACCCTTGAAAGTGGTGGCAGTGCTCATAGGACCAAGGGGTGAGGTGAGCTGGTGTGCAGAAGAATGCTGCAAAGGTTGAACACAAGAGGCACAAGGGCACTACAAACCCACAGCAGGCACGGCTGTGGAGCTTCTACACTAAGCCAATTTCCTAAGTATTTCCCTATATCTAATTGGGTCTGTCTTCCTTGAAAACCCTGACTAACTTCCCCTTCCCCACTCCATTTTGTCTCTCCCCCAATCTCAGTCCCAACTCACTTCTGGTTTAGATTTGGAATGTCTACTCAGAGCCCTGTGTGTTCAGAGATGGGACTTCTGGAAGCTGATTGGATCATGGGGGTGTTATAGCTGAATATGCAGTTGGAAGGTGGGGCCTTGTCAGAAGAGGCAGGTGACGAGGCACATAACCTGGGAAGATGTACGTCTCTTTCTCGCTTTGTCCTCTTTCCGCTTCCTGGCAGCCATGACTCGAGGAGCTGTCTTCCATCAGACTCTTGCACCATGCTGTTTCTGCCTTGGAGCCAGCCAATCGTGAACTGAAAATGTGAGCCAAAAACCCCTCCTCCTTTACGTTATGGATGTTGGGTATTTTGTCCCAGTGACAAGAAAGTGACTGAGGCAGCCACTTAGCTTGTTTATGCTGCTCATTTCTGCCTCTAGTCTGAGTTTTTATGTGAATAAAATCATATAGGATGGGGTCTTTTGTGATGGGCTTCTTTCTTTTAATGTGTTTTCAAGGTTTGTCTATATTGTAGTATGTGTGAGTACTTCATTTCTTTTTATGACTAATATTCCATTCTATACATAGAGCACATTTTATTTGTCTAGTTTAATATTAATGGACATGATTGGCTATTATACAAGCTGCTTCTGTAAATGTTTGTGCACAAGTTTCTGGGTAGCAATGTTTTCATTTCTCTCCACAGGGAAGAAATTGCAGGGTTAAATGTTAACTCTGTTTGTTTGAAGCATTGCCAAACTTCAGAGCAGATGCACCACTTTGTATTCCTACCCACAGAGCATGAGGGTTCTTATCCTTCCTCAACTTCACTGTAGTAGTTAGCTTTCCCATTCCTTGTATGAAATACTCAACACCCAGAACTGAGAGGAGAGGCTCAACTGGGCTCAGTTTCAGAGGTTTCAGTCCATGGTCTGCTAGCTACAGGAAGGAATGTCATGGTGGAAAGGCAGGATGGAACAAATTATTCACCTCACGGTGCCTGGGAAGTAGGGCACAGGAGCGGAGGACCAAACCCCAAAGTCATGCCTCCAAGGACGTGCTTTCCTAATCCTGTGGACAGCTGCCAAGCCAGTCAAGTTGACAATCCAGCTTAACCATTATACCCACCGGCATGTATTATTCTATTCATGCTACTGGCTGTGAAGTAGTGTCATACTGTGCTTTTGTATTTGCTTGATACATAAGGATACTGCACATTTTTCATGTGCCTATTATTGACCATTTATATATATTCTCTTTGGAAAAATTTATTTCTATTTGTTCAGATACTTCACTCATTTTGGAATTGGGTTTTATTTTTATTACTGACTTGTAAATATCTTTTATATATTCAAGACATAAGTCCTTTATCAATATATGATTTATCACTCTGTGAACTCTTAGGAAGTCCAAATCTGGGGATGATTTTTGTGAATAAAACTTTTATCACCTCTAGTACCTTTTCTGTTCTACAAGGACAGGCTTCAACCCAGTTTGTGAAGGTTTCTATTCAGACTAATAAGTGTTGAACTCCTTTAGTCTTTGGCAATGAATGAAATTCAGCTGCCAGTAAGTCTAGAAACTATTCTTAAGGGGCTGGGATAGCAATTGTAACCCATTGGCTCTTAGACCTCTCTATTGATAAAAACTGATATTTTGTTTTAAGTCCCTCCAATTTTAGCTATAATTATCTCCAAAATTTTGATAATTATGAGAAACAGATAACAATACATTATTTTTGACCAATGAAAAGGTCACAAGTTATTGTACATAGACAACAATATATTTTGTATTTGTAAAACTAGTCTAAGCATCATTTCGACTAGTTGACAACCTGGTGTATATATCGTAGTACTTAAGCAGAATAAAATATTTCTTCCCAGGATGGAAGCTGGGCTTTTAGGCATAACTAAAAGGAATGGGTGAAGAGAAAGTTATCCCAGTTATAGCTTAAGTGAGTTACCTTTTACCTGATGACTCCTTTTTATTACGATACG
Source organism: Dinomys branickii (assembly GCA_004027595.1). Classification (NCBI taxonomy): domain Eukaryota; kingdom Metazoa; phylum Chordata; class Mammalia; order Rodentia; family Dinomyidae; genus Dinomys; species Dinomys branickii. The sequence continues at coordinate 113,269 of PVLD010003106.1, forward strand.
ACGGGTGGAAGGAAGGCCAGGACTGAAAAGATGGAAAAAGAGACATGAGCCAATGTCCAGCCATAGCTGGTTTTCTCCTGGAGTCATGATTACTCAGGGCTTCCCCATGGGGTGACAGGTGGAGATGACAATCTGCCCAGAGCGGGGAGGCAGAGTACCCCTGAGCCGTTAGTCTTGCTAGACAATCTGGGGAGATGGGTCTTGGGCTCTAGGGCCTCCACCTCAGCATGTAGTCTCACCTCCAGTGGCTGCTCAGTCAGGCCTTGGCGTGGTGGGCCTCTTAAGTCAGTCCCTCTTAAAGTGGCCTGGATTTTGGCAGCAGTAGCAGGTGAGGTTGGTAGTCATCAAATGCTTCTTGGAGCCCCCAAAATTAGACTTAGGGTCTATATTTTTATTTTATTTTAATTTTTGGCATTGGGAATTGAACTCATGACCTTAAAACTTTCAGGCAGGCGCTGTGCCACTGAGTTACATCCCCAGCTCTATGGTCTGTATTTTTAAAGGCTACAACAAAAACAGCTATATTTTGGTCTTTTTGCTTTCTCTCCTTGGTTTCCTCTCAGTCTCAATTAATGAATCCCAATGAGGCAGTTTTTAATTAAAGTATCAAGTGATACTTTAATTAAACAATATATTTTGTATTTGTAAAACCAGTCTAAGCATCATTTCGACTAGCTGACAACCTTTTATATATATCATAGTACTTAAGCAGGTGCAAAAGCTATCTTTTGTAACTTTTTCTTAATATCTGGGTCCAACTGGATAATAAATGTTTCTTTAAGTATAGTCTGTCCTTCTACTGAACCAGGCACTATGGATATATGTTTTCATTGACAGAAAGATGTATGAACCTGAGTAGTCTCATAGATTATAATTATACCTTGAGCGTAAATAAGAATTATTTCTTAATGTAAAGAAAGTTTGAACATAAGGCAATTCTGACCATTTCCCCCCTTTTTAACAGTATGATTTTAGTTGTAAAATAGCATTTTTATTAATACTTACCTCTGCATACCATTTTGCTTCTGGGGTAGGTCAGCCATGCTCATGTGCAGAAAAATATCAAATGGCCCTTTTTCAACACATAAGGGTCAAACATCTTCCAGTGCTTAAGAATGTATTCCAAAGGAGTAAGAGACTTAGACATTGATCTCTCCATGTCTGAAATGCAAAAAAATTGCACATCCCCTTTAATTTCTATTTATACCCTTGTGACATCTCTTGAGAAGATTCTACTCCAGGGCACTTGGATGCCTTCTGGAGAGAAGGTGGAAGACAAAATTTGACCAACTTGTCTATTCTTGAACTGGTGCACAATTTCATCTTTTCAGGGAGCTGATGAACTTACTTCTGTAGGACACTTACAAGCATAAGTTACAACTGGTCTCAATTGTGATAGTAATATTTTAAAGAAGAAAGCATAACTCTGTAATAAACTGTTGCTTTTTTCTTTGAAAGAGTAAAGTTAGTGAGTCCCAACTCCCCAAAAAGTGAGGTGGAAGTAGAGCACTTCTCAGGCTATGAAGGAGATTACCTCTAGAGATACACAGAAGCAACAACTGACTGGAGAAATTCCACCCTGGGCCCCAGGGCAAAGAAGTCTCCATGACGCTTGTGTTATCCATCTAATCACCTAGGCAACTTTCCTAGCAGCAGTACAAGGCAATCTTTTATTGAAATTTTTGTATCTTTGAAGTTCACAGGTTGAACTCATGTTTATCATCTGGCAGTCACATTTCGTATGTTAGTTAAAGCACAGTTATTAGTCTTCTATGCACACATGAGAGAAAAGACTGACTAAAATCTCTTTCCTAACTCAGCATATATAACAAATGTAAATAATTTCCCTGATAATTGTTTTCCTCCATGAAAGGCAAACAGTTGTTGCAAGTTGCTGCAGCCCAATTCCTGGAGGTAGGAGCAGTCTAAAGACAAGGTGGTTTTAAAGTTAAAGTGGAGATTTTTCTGTGGTCTGAGCAAGTTTTCACTGAGAACCTTTGGTATCTATCCATCAGAGAGCAGCCCTGGCCATGACACCTCAGTTGTTCTTGATTTCTGTTGGTTTAGGAAACCAGAGATTGGTCTCCAGGAAGGAATCCAGCTGTCTGTTTGGTCAGCCTTCCATTGGCCATTGGCTTCAGTGGGCATTCACCAAAACAGATGCTGGGGAAACCTGACTTCTGCTTTAAGAGTGGCAGTTGCTCTAAGAGCATTTAACTAGCTGGCAGAAAAACCACTGTTTGTCAAAGTTCTCTAAGGGATAGGTAAAAGCCTAAGCAAGATCATTACCTAGTGCTTTATAAATTTACAGTAAAGCTTTTAAAGTCCAAAACTTATTATCAAAGTATTATCACAACTTATTATCAAAGCATATAAATGATAATTGAACCTAGGAGGGAAGGAGGGAAGGTTGGATATCTTCCCTTAAGCTAAATGTGTTTGGATCTCATAAGTACGGTGCTTTGGAAATAGCTCTTTCTGGTTTCACCCAGAAGTCAGTTCTTTCCATTGTGCCTCAGGTTCAGTCTCCTGAGGGAGACCTGCCCAGATTACTAACCTGGGAAATGGCTTTTATATGTGTTCTCCTGGATGAGAAAAATTTGGATGTGTCATCTGACCCCGAGATGGGGTGTGTTTCGCTCATCTAAGATGACTTCTGTTGGGCTGGGGATATAGCTTAGTGGAATAAGCACCTGCCTGGCAAGTGCAAGGTCCTGCGTTCAATCCCCAGTACCACACACACACACACAAAAGATGACTTCTGTCTTCAGCATTAGCATATGCTCATTTTCTATTGGCTTCACTTAGTTGTTGAATGACAGGAAAAGTTTGGAAGAGTTTAGAGTTCTTTCTCTCTAGTCTTAAATGCCTTCAAAAAAGGAAAGTACAACATGGTAGGAAAGGATTAGAGTGGGGCCATAGAGAGGAATTCTTCTCCTCCCATGCTCATGGTGAGTTTAAAGACAATTTGCCCCTGAGTAATCATTCTTAGCTTAGAAAGGTGAGAATGAGAAATCTAAAGAGCTAAGATTGCCTCTTCACCAGTGAAGGTCAGACCAGAAAGAAAACTGAAGCAGAGCAGATCTGACATTTCCTCTAGAGTGTGGAGGAGGATCAGAACCAGTCTGTCTCAGTGAAACCTCCAACTCTTAAGAACTGCCATTGACCTAGCATCCTTTAACTGGTGGAAGGAGTCCCATGTGTTACATAAATGTGTATTTTCTAAGTCTGAGCTAGATTTTATTAATGAAAAGACCCATTTATAGGATTTTAAATCAAAGTCCATTAGGGGATGTTCTAATATTACGTTTTCTTAGCACTACTGTCTGAGATAATAAACCACAGCTGTCAAGTAAGTCAAATAGGTAAAAGAAAGAACACTAGTAAGTTCAGCAACAAAGTCCAAATGCAACATATACAAAACCAGAATAAATTTTCTCATTAAAAAGCCATTATAGCCTTATAATCTTCTCATGTTTTCAACTTAAATTTATACAAAGTATGACGAATTATAAGCAATGGGCAGAGATACAGCTTCATAAAAACTTTGATCCTAAAGTTTTAATTACCTAAGTGAGTCACAATCCAGGATCTATGAAACAAAAGCAAACTCTTAACTCCATCCAGTTATCTCAGTGGAAGACCTTCAACTGATATGAATGGGAATGAAACTCCAAATCTGCTAGATGTCCAAAATGCTGATTTCATGTTCTTTAAAACTGAGGAATGAATTCTAGGAATGATGGAGGTTAAGAGGAGGAAGAATTTGTGGAGAGAAAGAAAGCTTCTGCCTTGATAGTGTTCTTTATAGCACAAAAATTTTAATTTTGATGAGGTCCTATTTATTAATTTTTTTTACTCATGATGTTGGTTTCATATTTAAAAAATCCTTTGCCAAAACTGAGACAATAGATATTTCCATATATATATTTACATTCAGGTTTTTGATCCATTTTGAGTTAGTTTTTATATATGAGATAAAGGTTCAACTTCATTCTTTTGTTTATAACTATCCTGTTGTCTCAGAATCATTTGTTGAAAAATCTATGCTTTTCTTCATTGATCTTGGCACACAGCAATTGACCTCAGATATATAGGTTTATTTCTGGGTTTTGATTCCATTTCACTGGTTTATGTACCTCCCCTGTGTCAGTATTATCCTCACTTGATTCCTGTTGCTCTGTAATATGTTTTGAAATTGAAATTTAAAAATGTGATTCCTTATAGTTTATTCTTTTCCTAAATTGTTTTGATCATTCTGTATCCTGTGCAATTCCATATGAATGCTAGAATCATCTTGTCAATTTCTATAAAGTCATTTGTGATTCTGATAGAGATTGCACTGCATCTTTAGATTGTATTAGAAAATAAATAAAAAAAGAAAATAATTTCATTTTAGACATGTTATTATTATTATTATTTTTGTCTTTTTGAGGCAAAGTCTCACTATGCAATTCAGGCTGGCCTCAAACTTGCAATGACCCTCCTGCCTCAGCCTGCTGAGTGCTGGGATTACAGGAGTGTGCCACCATGCTAGGCTGGGCCTTAGTTATCAATGTACCATGCACAGTGTATTGTAACTTAGTTCTACAAGTCTCCATTCTACAAGTGGGAGTTGGGTTGAAGAAAGTCCCACCTCTGGACACACTGACCTATAACAGCCTCAGCCACAGGCAGAGAAGGGTCAGATGGGAAATACTTGAACCTCCTGGGAAGCAAGTCTTCCCACTATGGCCATTCCAGAGGCTAGAGATGTTTGTTTTTAAAATAATTGTTATCATTGTCACTGGCCAGCGGGTCGCTGGAGGTCTTCGTAGTGTCATGTACCTGCTCATGGTTGTTTTAGACAACTATTCCCTGACCTGGCATTAGAGGGATTCATACAATAGAAGCCAAAGAGGGAATTTCATGCATTGAAATTTAAGGCCCCTTAGGCACTGTTATGGTTGATACATTGTGTCAACTTGGGGAGTCTAGGGGTTTAGCTGAGTGACTCAGGAGGAAGCCAGGGTGCTTACTTTGTACACATCCTGAGCCTGTGGAAGAGTGGGGCATGGAGATTATGTGAGAGGTACACGCCCCCTGGGTGGGGGTAGGCTGTTTACAATGTAAGGACAGAGAAGAGGCTGCTTGCAGCCACTTCTTCCTTTTGCTCTGGTTGTTTATGCTGTGCTCTGCTGCCGTGAAGTTTGCCCTTTGCCATGTGCCACTCTGCCTCTGAAGCAGCCAAGTATGGACTGAAACCTCCACAAACTGTAAGCTAAATAAACCTTTCCTTCCTTTATTCTGGGTGTTGGGTATTTTGTCTCAGCAACAAGAGTAAAGTAACCAAGACAGGCAGCCATCTAAGCAGATCTTTTTTTTCACACGGGGCTGCCTAATAATTTGTAATTAGAGATGTTTGGGAGACTCAGCTGCCCTTTTCATTCCTTCTAAGCACTGCTGTATGACACAGCGGAAACAGGTGGGTTTTTTTTTTTTGCTTTACCCCCCCCAAAAGCTATATTTAGACATTGTTTTTTGAAAAGTCAGTCTTGATATATTTCTTTGAACATTAGACTAGCTCAACAGCTAACATCATAAGTTGTCACTTATCCTCTTATTTATATGATCTTCCGTAGCCAAACATGCAGACATGGGCAATGCAGTTATAGAGTAATCGCAGAACTCTCTGTGACTTCACCTTACTGGTAGTTTACGTGCCTGGCTGGTCTAGTGCCAAAAGTCTAACGTGTTGGCCTGTGTTACTTGCAATAGCTTGGGATGAATTATGCATAGATATATGTAGCAATTTGTGAGTCAGGGATTCTTCACTTCCCACTAAGTAGCAAGACATCTAAAAGAAAAATCTGCAGCCCCTAGAAATGGCCATAAGTGCAAACAGAAAATAAAGCATGAAGGCACAAAAATCTAGGAAAATTTTGTAAGCACAAAGGCCCTGCTCCCCACTCCCAGTTCATGGAGCGGGGCTTTATTCAAACCTGCTGCAGCCAAGAAGACAGGGCTTTCCCTTTCCCCAGCTCCAGGAGGAAGGCTTCCTTCCCGGGAGGAGCACGTGTTTCTTATCTCATCCCTCACAGGCTGAGTTTGAGGCGAAGTATTAGGTAAGTGTTCAAGCAGTGGGGCTTCCTTCTCCTTGTTAAATAGTGATGTGTAAATGGAAAGCGTGGAAACTTTTTAAAATTTTAGTGTATGAGAAGGCATAACATTTCTATTTCAATCAGAAGACATACTCAAATATATTAAAGAAATCAGATGTATCATTCTTTCTCCAAAAGAAGAGATTCATTGCCTTCATGTGAAATAAAGCTGAGTAAGTTAAGGACTTAATAATAAAAATTTCTGAAATAGAAATAATTTTAACATTTTTGGCAATATTGATAAAATTCAGCATTTCTAGGTTTGATTTGATGTCATCATGCTAATCACTCAGATATGGTTGTCCCATAATTTTTACTGGGTTTAGATAATCCAATAGCAAAAAAAATTCAACTCTTGATTATAATATGCAAATGTCTGTTTTCAGTAACTGCTTTAACTCCCCCCTCCCCTTTCGTGATTAGTAATACGAGGGCGGGACAGGGACTCTGAAAATCTTTAGAGTAAACTTTCCAGTTTTTAGTTGAAAATTGCTTTATTGTGTTTGAAGGATTGTCCTGGCAACTGTCCTGCTTTTCAGACCAAAGGCTGTATGCCTTTGTTACAGAATTTTTCTAATAGTTCCGGCTCATGCATATTGGGTCAGGTACATTAGGCATTGTTAATAGGACTCACTTCTTCAAGAAATAGTAGCTATTTAAAAAGGGGACTGGAGGGAAAGAAAGGGAAGAAAAGGAGAAAAAGAAGAGAAAAGAGTACATCTCAGGATACAGCTTCAGTCATGGGATAGATGCGGAGGATTTTTTTCCTCTTCATTGTGAAAAATGTTTGAAAATCATCTGTCTTGCAAAACATGCATCATGCTTGACCTTGTCATTTTAATCCAACAGTAAATAGAAAACAAGTGGTTTTTTTTACCCTCTAAAAGTATGTCTGTGACCGCTTGCAGAAGTATTTTCAGTACGTTAAAGATGATAAGCTATTTCTTCCTGTTTTGACTACTCTCACTGTGCAGGAGGAGGACAGCACTCCATGGACTTGTTCCAATTATCCCGTTGGTATTTACCATAACATCTGGTGGCACCGGTGTGCTTACCTGATGGAGCACAAAGAACCCTGATTTATGAACCCATAATTGGCTTTCCAATAAACATTTGTCAAAATAATGTATTAGTTCAAACTAAAGCCTTCTTTATTTATTCATATAAAAGAGCACTTAACTTTCAACAAAGAATTGCCTATCATCAAAAACACTCTATAAATGAATCAAATTTATGAAGACATGGTTCTCAAGGGTGACTGCTCAAAGACTCAAGCTTTCTTTTAACTCTTTAAAAGACTTAGCATTCTAACTTACTTGTTTTAATCACATTCTTTCATATTTTTGTAATCAAATAATGTACATTTTAACATTCAGACATGCAGTTGTGATTGAATGAATCTGATGATCTTTAAAGTATTATATTCAGTTATTGGTCTAGCATATGTTTAGCAGGCATCATTGTAACTATTGGATTCTGTTAGGACAACATGTATTTATCTGTTTGTATTTAGTTCACTTCTACATAATAGTGAGACATATACCACCCTCTGGCTGCTTTGTAAAATAGTAAGGGCCACTGATATGGGAATTATTAGTGATCTTTATTTTAAATATTCGGCTAACTTACTTGCTTACTTATTAAGAAATTATCCCTTCTTTCTGCTCAGACTCATGAGATATATAATTTATACAGTATATCTACCTTGGCACTTTCATACTTGGGGAGTTACAGAGCACTTTATAAAGCATCATCCTGATATCTAGCAGTCACTTTTTATTGGTCAGTTTTCCCATTGCTGGTACAAAATACTCAACACCAGCAGTTTAAAGGGGAAGAGGGTTAACTTGGCTCAGTGTTTCAGAGGCTCCAGTCCCTGGCCAGCTGGTCCAAGGTGGGAATATTGCGGCAGAGGGTGCGGTACAACAAAGCTGTTCACACCACGGTGGTCAGGAAACAGAGGAGGGGAGCAGTGCCAGAGAAGAAGGTGTTGGGGGCCAAAGGCTGTGCCTTCATGAGCGGTCCAGACACACTGAAAAGTGTTTTTCCACAATCCCTTAGGCCGTTCTCAAGATAATCAAGTTGACAGTGTGGCTTAACTATGACTCTATTCCATTTTATTGTGCCAAAATGTACATAATATAAAAAATTACCATTTTAAGTGTACCATTCAATGGCATTAAGAACATCCATATTTAAACAGCAATCACCACTAGCTCCTGAACTTTTTTTTATGATCTCAAACAGAAACTGAGTAACTCCCCATTTCCTCTCCTTCTAGCCCCTTCTAACTTCTGTTACCCACTTTCTGTGGACTTAACTACTCTGGGTACCACATATAAGTGGATTCATGGTATTTATCCTTTTATTTCTGGTTCATTTCCCTTACAATATCTTCAAGGTTCATCCAAGTTGTAGCATAGAGAATTTAATAGCATGAAGAGCTTGATTCCTTTTTTAATGGCTAATATTCCTTTGTATATATATTCCACATTTCGCTTACCTATTCATTTACTGATGGACACTTGGGTTGTTTTCCCCTTTTGGCCATTGTGAAGAACGCTGTCATAAATGTTGATGTATGGATACCAGTTCAATTTCTCATGTTCACTTCTTTCAAAGTTGAATTTCTGGATTACATGATAATTCTGTGTTTAACTTTTTGAAGAATCTTACTTTGTTGAAAGTTATCATTCCTCCTGTTTAACAGTGGTATTATCCTAAGTCACATGTTTTTGAAAATGTTAATACATATATAGGTTAATTCAGCTGTCACATTAATAAATATTTAAAGAGAGCTATGTTCTAGGTATAGTGCTAGCCACCAATGTCATGAATTTAAATAAAATGAGGTATCTGCTACTTCCTATTATCTTTCTTTTATTTTGTTCTTGAAAATTCATTCTCTAGCAATAGCCTTCTGCTGTAAAGGTGAGCTCTACTTAAACAGCAAAAACAAATTTGACATATTTTTGTTAGCCTTCTAAAAATGTAGTCTAGAGTTTTTCATACACAAAGTTTGATCCAATAATCTTGTGACCAGATTGTGTAGGAAATTTTGTAATTAGAAGAGTAAAAAGGGACTTAATTCTATAGTAATTTCGATCATTTACATGACCTGAATTAAAAGGAATCTCTGACTACTGGTAAGTGTCCTTAGTTTCCTTAGCAGCTGCTATAGATGCTAATTTTATATTCCTGCGAAAAGGCTACAAAAGAGAAAATCTGTGTATGCAACACTAACACTTTGACTGCTAAATTATGGCTGCTTTTTGTGCTAATAAAATATGTTTGGTGTTTGAAAAAAAAGGAATCTTAGCCAGAGGCCCCGTGAGAGAAGGTAAGAAGCGAAACAACCGTAGGCTTTAAGATACACGGGGGGATTCCCACTAGTGTAGTCTGCAGCTAGAATTTGAGTGACAGCTCAAGCAAGGTTCATCACTGCTTCAGAAGCATGGATGATTAATTTTGAAAAATGTCCTGAGGCAGTTGCCTTGCTTAGTTATATACATGTTTGAGGGTCCTTCCGGGTCTTTTCAGGGTACAAATGGACCAGACAACTAGCGTTTTTTAGTATAACCCAAGGCGATCCTGTGAGCTTGTGTTCTGCTCTTCAGCATTTCTAGTGATTTGAGTGTGAGGGGAGAGTTCCCCCTGTGGTATGCCTAGCATGAGTCAGGTCACACACGCGCACGCACACACACACACACACACACACACACACACTCAAAATTCTCCTGTAGGTTTCACCTGAAATAGATTTTAGAATTCATAGCTGCCTGCTCTGGTCCTTGGGTGGCCTCATTAATATTGTTCTTATATATGTAATATGTCAGATCTCTACCTTTTACGTAAGGCATTAATCGCTGAGATACTGCTTTAACTCTATCTCCTAATGATATATTGTGGACTGACCTTCCAGGAATGGATTCTTCCTTAGTCAAGTCCTGTTTCTTGAAATTTGGATGAAGCAGATGGTCCAGTCTTGCTGTAGCTTGAATTTTTAGGACATGGAGAATTATAGACACTACAATTAAGATCTTTGCAAGAATAACAAAAAATTAATTAAAAATGGTTTATTTAAAAAATTCAAAGCTGGGCGTGGCAGTGCACACTTGTAATCTTAGCACTCAGGAGGCTGAGGCAGGAGGATCGCTGCAAGTTTGAGGCCAGCCTGGGCTACAAAGTGAGCTCAAGGCCAGCCTGAACTGCACAGCAGACCCTGTCTGAAAAAAGACAGCCCCACAAGCAACAACAAAAATCAAGAAAAATTTCTACATGGTGGTCTCTAGTTACATCCATTTTCCTGCAATTGAGATTATTTCATTCTTTATGGCTGAATAATATTCTGAAATATGTATACACTATGTTTTCTTTATCAGTTTCCCTGTTGGTGGACATTTAGGCTGTTTCCCCATATTAGCTATTGTGAACTGTGCAATAAACCTGAATATGCATGTATCACAATGGTGTGCTGTCATTCATTCTTTTGGGAATTCACCACGGACTGATATAGCTAGATCAAATGGCATAATCTACTTAAGAGTTTTTCTTTTTTGGTGGGTGGAAACTCCACGTTGATTTCCATAGTGGGTGTATTAGTTTCCATTCCCATCAACAGTGTATAAAGATTCTTTTTCACTCATCCTTGCTGGTATTTATTGCTTTTTAAATTAATTTTGTATCAGTTCATGTTTGTAATGCATTATGCATACGTTCATCGCGGGAGCTGGTGCGCATTTGTTTAATCGGTTGGAATATTATGCTGCGTTGGTTTGATAAGCGGAGGGATGGGAGAAGAGTTAGGACACATATTTGCATCTTAGTCCATTTTATTTCCTTCCCCACCTGCCCCACCCTTCTCCCTGCCCCTATGTTTCCGTCCCACCTGCAAAAAATCCGCCTCCCTGGGGTGAGATAGAAATCCCAGAGCTGCTTTAATTTTCATTGCCTAAGAGCTAAAAATGTTAAACATTTTTTCATATACTTACTGGTCCTTTGTTCTTCTTTTGGGATCTCTGTAGTTTATTTGCTTATTTATTGATTGGGTTATCTGGCTTTTTGGTACTTAAAAATTTAAATCCTTTATATATCCTAGATATTTATCATCTATCAAACAGTAGCTAGTGAAGATTTTCTCCCGTTCTTCGGTTTTTCTCTTCTCTTTGTTGATTGTTTCCTTTGTTGTGCAGAAGTGCTTTAGTTTTACGTAGTCCTGTTTATTGATTCTTGATATTATTTACTTTGCTACTGGGGACCTACTCAGGATGTCTCTGCCTGTGCCTATGACTTCAAGTGTTTCCTATATTCTTTTTGTTTGGTTGGGGGTCCGGGGATACAAGGACTCCAACTCAGAACTTCACACTTTCCAGGCAGGCCCTGCACTGCTGAGCTACATTCCTGGCCCCCTGCTTTCTTTTAGCATTTTCAAAGTTTTTAGAATTATACATAGATCTTCATGTATATGTCTGTTTTCATACACTGTTTGTTACAGAGCCTATTCTGTTTTTCTTCTAGGGTAAGGTCTTTTATTTGTTAGCTTTTGCTGTGCTGAGATTGAATCCAGGGCCTTGCACATGCTAGGCAAGTGCTTTACCACTGCCCTTCATCCTTAGCCCTTTTTTTATTTTCAGAAAGGATCTCACTAAGTTGCTTGGGTTGGCCAAGAATTTGTGATACTCCTGCCTCAGCCTTCCAAGTAGCTGTGACTATAGGCATGTGCCACCATGCCTAACATAAGCTTTTATGTGACATAGTCTAGTACATGTACAGTAATCTCTCATGACTGACTTGGATTTTCATAGTGATGGTTATGTTGAGCATATCTGACAGGCTTTCTTGCTTTATTATTTTGGTGATGATTAGTACTTCAGATTTGGTGCTGCAGAATACCAGTCACTCTGAGGCTGAGGTGGGGGCCAAAGATAGAATCTGATGGGATGATACATGAAAGACAACACTGGTAGACTAAAATCCAGAGTCCAGAGAATGGGAGAGGTGAAGTCTACCCATGCCTGAGTTGTGGCACTCAATTCTCTACCGTACACCTGGTACCAATGCCATTTTGGGACAGGGATGAGCTGAGGGAGCAAACAAGACAGCCCCTCAGTGACAGTCTGTCATATTAATTAAGGCCGTAGTGGAGCCATCTTTTCCATGGGGCGTGGCAAAGTTAGATAACTCTAACCCAGGGACTCAAAGAGGCCACACGTGGAATGGGATGAAACTTCACTGCCATGCAGCACTGCCCCTATCCTCAGGGCTTATGGGTGGCTGCACATCAGGGAGAAGGGAGGTTTCCTCAGCACAGTGCTGATAATGGTAATAACGGTAAGCCATCTATATGTCAGTAGCGCAGTAGGTGGGAACACGCAGCACCCTATCCATGACTGTTGGTGGCTTCTTGGGGAGAAGGCCATCCAGCAACTCCAAGCTGATGAGCGCAGACAGAAGTAACAGCCAGCTCTGTTTAACCCTGGGAGCCAGGAGAAAGACCTCCCTCGTGGTTTCTGTGGGAGACACTGAAAGAATAATGACAAAATCCTGGGATATTGGCTTTTTTTGCTTTATAGTAGGGCAAGAAAAGCCTATGAAGTGAAACATGGAGAAATCCATGGTACTTGCCTTCCAAATCAATCAGGATTATTTGATCTACTGAGGTCTGCAGTACGGCATGCTTGGAGCGTGAAACCAGGACGTGAATCAGGAAGCAATAGCTGTCAAGGCTTGGGACAGGCAACTGTCTCAAACTCAGGAGGAAGCTACACAGGTAATTGCAGCCAGAAAGCCACACCGAGGAAGAGGGAGCTGTGTGGAAGATCTGGGTTATTGCTAAACAGCTGTGCAAAGAGTTTTATTCTTATTTATATGATATTTTGGCAAGTTTAGTTATTGTAGCCATGGATATAGCTCAGCAGCACAGCGCCTACCTGGCAAGTATGAGGTTCGATTCCTGGTACCATAAAAAAAAAAGGTATTGTAAACTTGCTAATTGCTGGATTTGGGCTATTCTGGTTGCTTTTCATTGTTTATGTTTTCTTTTTCTTTGTGTTCTCTACATTTTTCTTGTTCTTTTTCTTGGTTCTTCTTTGTTGGTATTGTGTGATTGCAATACTTTAAGTTTCAGTGGTTTTCCACTTGACCTGTTCCCTCTTTTAATGTGTCTTCCCTCCTATCCTTCAACTCTCTCTTCATCTTATTCTTAGTCCTTTCCCACCCCTTACTCTCTTGTCTTCTTACCTTCCACTCTTCATCTATCTAATGGCATAAACATAACAGGAGGCAGTATAACTGCTCTTACACTGAGATTAGGAATTAACCAGTGCTATAAATCAAATGGTAGTATTTAAGGGCATATCAAGGTAATTCTGGACGAAATTGGACCTAGAGGAAGGGAAAAGAACTTATTTCAAACATATTAAGAAATACCAACCATCAAAAGTCTCTCTCAACCTCCAAATACATTTCCACTCACCTGTGTACATTCTCTTGATTACAAAATACTCTTTCAAACCCCTCTACACTAGCCTTTTACAACAGCTATAAATAACTTCAACAGAATCCTATTTTCTTTTAACCTATTGAAATACCTCTTATCTTCCTTTCTGCTGATTGAGATACCTCCTTCCTTTTATTCTTCCTCTCCGCTTTCCCATACCTCACACAGCCCAGAACAATAGTCTATAAGGGCTGTTGGCAAAAGCGTGAAATTATCAAAACAGACTTTAATGTTTATGACTGATAAATGCTTTGTTCAGCTGACAGTGTTATAGCCAGTAGATATTCTCTCCTTACAATATAGTGACAAGATCTGAACTAATTAAACTGAAAATCTTGTAGGGGTGAATAATATCTCTAGACAAGTAAAGCTGCAAACATATCACTGAAAGCAAAATCTAGTGAAAGAGATTCTCATGTCAAAACCAAACTGTCCTCACTCTATTTAACCTCAACACCAGCACCAAAACTCCTTATCTATGTATCTATCTATCTACCTACCTATCTATCTAAACATGAGAAAATAAGGCAATAGAAGCCCACCCAAAACTCCCCAACTCTGCCAAAACAGATCCAAGGGGCACCAATTGAGAGCAAAGTGAACACCAGACAGTAGAACTGTATGAAATGATTGAAGAACAGCTAAAGAAACTTGGCATGTTCAGCGACAATAAAAGATTATGGAAACTAATACAAACTAATTAACAAGTTTCGGGGGGAAAACAGGAAGATCTGACTAAAATGGTTCAAAACATGACTGAGAAATTCACCAGAGATATAGATCCTACTAAAAGGTGCCAGACAGAAATCCTGGAGATACAAGTTGCACAGAATTCATACTTGCAGAAATAATCAATGTGAAGACAGGGTTTCTGAAATCAAGGATAAAATGATGATGATTTATTGAGAGAAGCCTTAAAAATGATAAAAGAACAAGAAAAATTTATTCAACAGCTACTAGCTGACACTCTGAAGACTAACCTAAGGCTAACTGGAGTTACAGAAAAATGAAAAGAGAGCATAAACAGAATAAAATCTGCTTACAGAAACAATAGTAGGAAACATTCCAAATATGAGAAAAGATTTCAACATATTGGCAAACAAAGCTTAGAACACCAAATAACTAATGTGAAAAAAAGTTCTCCATGACACATCATAATCAAAATTCAAGATGTGTAACAACACCAGCCGCAACAGTACAATCCAGAATCTTAAAGGTTGTCAGAGAAAAGCAAAAAAATCACATAGAAAGGTAAATCCATCGGGATTATGGCAGACTTCTCAACACAGACTTCCCAGGGCAGGGGATTTTTGTGTGAAGTGCTTTAAGATTTAAAAGCAGACTACTTCTAAACCAGACTAATATATCCTGCAAGACTATCAAAACTGATGGTGAAATAACGATATTCCAAGAAAAGAACATCTTAAGAGATACATGAACAAAAAATGAGCACTCCAAAAATACTCGGGCATATCCTAGACACAGACAACAAAGGTAACAAAGCTGAAAAAGCAAGTGGAATAAATCCACCAAGCAAGGCAAGTCGTTGAGCAAAGGAAAAACAAAGGGTCATCAAAATGAAAGGAATGCCGTGAGAGGTATGAGTCAACATTTCTCAGGACAATTCTCAGTACAAATGGCCTCAACTTCTTAATAAAAAGACACAGATTGGGAGGTTGGACTCAAACCAGAACCTAACAATGTGTTACATTCAAGCAACCCATCCAATCAAAAAAAAAAAAAAAAACCCATAGACTGAAAGTTAAAGGTTGGAAAACATTACTCCATATGTCAGGAAGCCAAGCAAGCAGGGATTGTAGCAATCTTATTCTCAGACAATGGAAATTTCAAGATAAAACTGATCAGAAGAGGCAAAGATGGTCATGATTTATTAAGGTAACAATTCAACAGGAAGAGATAACTGTAAATACATATGCACCGAATATTTGTGCTCCTTAGAAAACAAACACTGGTAGATGTCAAGGGTGAAATAAACACCAGCACAATTGTATTGGGTGACCTCAGTACCTGACTTTCGCAGAGACAGATCAAATAAACAATCACTGAGGACATATCAGATCTGAGTCACACCTTCCAACAAATGGACTTAATAGATATCTACAGAGTGTTCTACCCTATAACAGCAGAATATGCATTCTTCTCAGCAGTGCGTGGAACTTTCTGCAAAACAGACACATACTAGTCCACAAATCCTGCTTAAATGAATCAAAAAAACCAAAATCTCCCCATATAAGCTAGCAGATTATTATGCACTGAAACTAGAAATCAATCATAAAAGAAATCATAGAAGATTTATAAATGCCTAGAAACTTAATAACACACTCCTGAACATTCAGTGGGTCATGGGAGAAACCAAGAATGTAATAAAACAATTCCTGGAACCCAACAACAATACCAGTACAACACACTAGAACCTATAGGACACAATAAAAGCAGTTCTAAGAGTGAAATTCATTGCTATCAATGCTCACATTAGAAAAATAGAGTGAGCTCAAATAAATAATCTAACCATGGGCCTCAAGATAATAAGAAAAAAGCCAAATTCAAACCCAAATTCAATTTAAGGATGAAAATAATAAAAATCTAAGGAGAAATTAATGAAGGTTGTTATAGTTGATACATTGTGTCAACTTGGGGAATCTAGAGGTTTAGCTGAGTGACTCAGGAGGAAGCTGGGGTGCTTCCTTTGTAAACATCCTGAGCCTGTGGAAGAGGAGGGCATGGAGATTGTGTGAGAGGTTCACACCCCCTAGGTGAGGGTAAGTTGTTTACAATGTAGGGGAGAAAAGGAGGCTGCTTGCAGCCATTCCTCCCTTTTGCTGGTGGTTTTTGCTGTGCTCTGCTGCCCTGAACAGTTTGCCTTCTGCCTTGCGCCACTCTGCCTCTGAGACAGCCAAGTATGGACTGAGACCTCCACAAACTGTAAGCTAAATAAACCTTTCCTTCATTCATTTTGGGCGTTGGGTATTTTGTCTCAGCAACGAGAGAAAAGTAACCAAGACAAAGGTAAGACCAAAGAAGCAAGGAATCAGATGATTATTGGAAACAATAAACAAAATAGACAGATCCTTAGCTAAACTTATCAAAATAAGGAGAGAAAAGGCTCACAGCAAGGCAGTTATAAGTGAAAAATGAAAAATCACAATGGACACTGGCAAAATCCAGATCATTAGGAACTGTTAGGAAAATTGTACTCCAGTAAATTCATTCTGGTACTGATGTACGGAAGTGCTACTGGCTTTTGTGTGCTCATCTTTTTGTCCTGCTACATCGTTGGTTGTGGTTATTAATTCTAGAAGTGTTGAGAATCTAGAAGAAATGGACAGATTCCTAGAAGCATATGAATTACCAAAACTGAACCAAGAAGACAAAAAAAAAATCAATGAAATTGAGGCAGTAATAAAAATTCCACCAATAAAAGCCCATGACCTGATGGATATTTTTGGTCCCGGAAATCAAACTCATGACCTTGCACTTGGCAGGCAGGCACTGTGCCACTGAGCTATATTCCCAGCCTGACCTGATGGATTTACTGGTTGAGTTCTACAAGACCTGCATGGAGAATATAACGCCAGTACAGTACCCCCCCCAAATTTTTAATGAAATTGAAAGAGAAACAGTGCTTCCAAACTTATTCCTGGAAGCCAGCACCACTCTGATTTCAAAAGCAGTCAGTTACCCAACTAAAAAAAACTATGGGTCAATTTTCTTAAAGAACATAGATGCACAAATCCTCAGTAAGGTCCTGGCAAGTGCAATGCAGAAAATCATCAAAAGGGTCATACATCACAACGAAGTAGGTTTCATCCCAGGGAGGCAAGAATAGCCCAACATACACAAATCAATAAGCATAATATTTCACATAATCAGAAACAAGGACAAATATCACATGGTAATAGATGCATGAAAAGCTTCTGACAAGAATCCAACACCCATTTATGATTCTAAAGAAAATATGTATAGAAGTACTGCACCTCAACCAGATAAAAGCCATTTATGACAAACCCACTGCCAACATCAGATTAAATAGGTACAAGTTGGAAGTGACCCTTCAAAATGAGGAACAAGACACGATGTCCACTACCACCACTCATGTTCAATGTAGTAATTGAAACATTAATCAGAGCAATCAGGCAAAAGGAGAAAAGGGACGAGTAGAGGATAGGAAGACATCAAATTATTACTGTTTGCAGATGACATGATTCTTTACGTTAAAAAAGACCTAAAAATTTCCACCAAAGGACCTCTAAAATTAATAACCACATTCAGCAAAGTAGCAGGATACACAGCCAACACACAAAAATCAATAGTTTTTGTATACCAGTGATGAACACACTGAGAAATTAGGAAAACAACACTACTCTCAAAAGTCTTAAAAACTAGGAACCACCCTAATAAAAGTGAAACCAGTAGTAGTCTGAAAAGGACTCTATATGAAAAAGTACTCTATAATGAACTCAACAGTACTCTAAAAAAGGGATAAGAGAGGACATTGGAAAACAGATAAACTTCTTGTTCTTAGACAGGCAGAAGTGATATTGTCAAAATGGCCACACTCCCAAAACTAATACACAGATTTGCTCTAAACTCAGTGAAAATACCAATAGCATTCCATACAGAACTTGAGAAAATTCTAAAATTCATATGGATCCAGGAGAGACCCAGAATAGCAAAAACAATCCTGTGCAATAAGAGAAAAGCAGGAGGCATCACAATCCCAGATTTCACATTATGTTACAAAGCTACAGTGACAAAGCCAGCGTGGTACTGGCATAAAAACAGACATATAAATCAGTGGAACTTCAGCAAAATGGAAACCTCTCCTCAAACAAACAAACAAACAAACAAACAAAACCCTGCTAAGATGATGATAAGACAGGCCACAAATAAGGAAAAAATCTTTTGCAAACCATATACCAAGATATACCAAGAAAGGATTTGTGTCTAGACAACATAAATCTTAAGTCTCAACAATTTCAGGTCTTTATTTACTTTTAGTAGTACATGTTTGCAGCACATAATGTTTACATTCAGTGGAATAGAGGAAGTACAAAAATCTCCAGAAACATCCAGCCAGCTGATCTTTGACAATGGGCTAAAAAACACATGATGGAGGGAAGATAGCCTCTTCAACAAATGGTGATGGGAAAACCGGCTCTCCACACGCAGATGTTAGCAGGTAGATCCATATCTCTCACAGTGTATGAAACTAAAATCAGTGGACCAAATATCTAAATACTAAAAACAGAAACAGTGTGCTGGAAGATAAGATAGGTAAAACTCTTGAAGACAGGCATAGGCAAGGACTTTCTGAACGGAGCCACAACTGTACTAGAAATAACAATAAGAATCCACAAATGGGATTACAATAAATTAAAATGCTTCTGACAGCAAAGGAAACCACCAACAGAATGATCAGACAACCTAGAGAATGAACTCAAATGAGGAACAAGACATGATGTCCACTACATCGTGTAGTGCAAAATATTCAACCTCCTCCAGAATAAAAGACCCAGTGAAACAAGGGCAACTAAAATGAATACACATTTTGCAGAAGAATAAATACAAATGTCCTGTGAATGCACGAAAATCTGTGAACACTGCTGGCCATTAGAGAAATGCACGTTTAAAAACCCCTGAGATTTCATCTGACTCAAGAAAGAATAAAATATTAGCAAATACTAGCAAGGCTATGGAGTAAAAGGAACTCTCCTACCCTGTTGGTGGGAATGTAAACTAATATAACCATTGTGGAGCTCATTGTGTACAGGACTCAGAAATTAAAAATAGAAATTCCATTTTACTCAGTTATTCCTCTTCTAGATATCTTCCCCGAAGAGTTAAAGACATCATATTAAAGGGATACACGTACATTCATACTTACAGCAGCACAATTCATAATATCTAGCTTTTGGAAGCAGCGTATATGTCCATCAACAGAAGAATGGATGAAACTGTGGTATTTACACACCACGGACTACTAGTTTTCTGTCAAGAAGGATGAATTTGAACCACTTGGGGAAAACTGATGCACCTTGAAAACATAATGCTAAGTGAAACAAACGAGACACTCAAGCTTAAGTACTGTACGGCTCCTCCCCTATGAGAAGACAGAGGTGTAAATAAAAGAACAAAGTAAAGGAAAGAACAGGTAGTCATTATATACAATGGGGCACTAGTCTATCATAAATAAGTTTTATTCATTGTAGAAAAGTAGATGAACCTTTAAACCCTAAGTTTAAGTGAAATAAATCCGACACACAAACCTAAATGTGACAAAGTTTCTCTTACATGACAAACCCAAAGTATAGGTAAATGGCAAAATAGAAGGTAAAACAGAAAAGAAAGAGATGGGAGTTTGGCAAAAAGGAAGGAGATCAAGAGATGCGGGGAGCGGTATGGAGGGAGGGGGTGGGGAGGGGCATAAGAAAGAACGAAGGTATGTACATGTGCCCGTTCCCATAGCAAGTGTGATCATGGTGCACTACAAATGCGTACCACTAACAGTCAGTGAATTAGGACCCCACACTGCTGAGATTTGAGATTTATGTTGTCTAGACACAAATCCTTGCTCAAGTATGTGGTTTGCAAAGGATCTCTTTCCTTATTTGTAGCTTGCATTTTCATCATCTTTTTTTTTTTTTTGGCAGTACTGGGGATTGAACTCAGGACCCTGCGCTTGCTAGGCAGGCGCTTATTCCACTGAGCTATATCCCCAGCTCCGATTTTCATCATCTTAATAGGGTTTTTTGAAGAGAAATTTTAATTTTGATGAAGTGCAGTGAACTGATATGGAAGTTGCCTTTAATGTTATATCAAAGATATATTTGCCTAATCCAGGGACAGTCAAACTGTAGCCTGCAGACCAAATCTGGCTTCCTGATTATTTTTGCAAGAATCTGCGGGATAAGGATTTTTAACTGAAAATTTTATTGAAAGAATTAGAAATTGATGTGCAATTGTAACAAATAATGTAGAGACGTCCTGGTACACATGTCCCAGCCTTCCCCCATTGCAACATTTTGCAAAACTCTATTCTAAACTGTGTGTGGTTTTACATGCCTATCTTCCTAGCACTCCTGGAGACTAAAGCAGAAGAATTACAAATTTGAAGCCCAGCCTGGGAAATTTAGTGACTTAGTGAAACCTTGTCTCACACAAAAAAATAAAAAAGCTGGGGATGTAGCTCAATGAAAAGGCTTATTCTCTTGTACTGTGAGAAACCAAAAACAAAGAGAAAAACCCATGAAAAACAAAACAAACACTCTCTCAGTCCTATATAAGACACTTTGATACCATCTAAAAACCTTATTCAAATTCCAGAGGTATTTGTGCTCATTTTGTGTAAGAATGACTTTTACCTTTGTGGTTGAAAGTCATCAGAAGAATAGTATTTCTTAGTGGATGAGTTGTACATGAGATTCACCTCGCACTGTCCATATGTAAAATTTTATTGGAGCATAGCCACATTCATTTGTTTATAGATCGTTTATGGCTGCTTTCATGCTATAATATTAGAATGGAGTGGCTGTGACCGAGACCATATGTGGTGATCTCATTGCTCCCACTGTAGTTCAGTGGCTATAAATTGTAGTGATATAGTTATAACTTAACAACATTTTGCTTACCCTGTCACTGTACCATGACATTTAATTTACTTTTTAATTAACAGTGCATTCATATCATGTCAAAACAATAGAAATAGCCTTTGAATGTCATACTTTTAAGGCATAGTGGAGTATAGACCATTTTGTTAATAAATTAGATTATAAAGCATTGTGTTTATTATGTAGTTACACTATAGGTGTGCTGAGAAAATGTAACATATGTTGACCTCACTGGATTATTCTTCAAACTGTTCCAAGCCCTTAAGAAGGAAAGGTTAGAAAAATTTGGAAATTTTACATGAAATATCACAGCAAAATTTCAAAAATTACTCAAAGTAAACTCTGAGTGGTTGATTTGTTGTTACCCAAGCAATGATTACTGATGATAAATTAAGGAAATCATATTTGATTAGCTGAAGAAATATGTCCAAAGAAAACACATTTGTTTAAGATTATTAGCCCATTAGTGACTCAGACAACATCAGTAGTTAAGAATAAGGCAACTTATTTCCATGGTTTTGGTATCAGCATGCTATAGAGGTACATACCTGCATGTTTATCATGGCACCATTCACAGCAGGCAAGTTTTGGAATTAGCTTAAGTTGCTGTCAGTGGATGAACAGACAAAAAAATGTGGGATATACACACACTGGTGTATTATTCTGTCAAAAAGAATGAAATCGTGTCATTTGTAAGAAAACAAATGGAACTGGAGACCATCATGTTCAGTGAAATAAGCCAGATTCAGAAAGAGAAGAGCCATGGGCTCGCACTCATTTGTGGAGTCTTGGGGTAAGAACAATGAAGTAGACTGGAGAGGAAGGGGGTCTGTCAGAGAAGGAAAAGGAGGTCTGGGAGAACGGAGAAGAGGGTACAGGAGGGTAGTGCGGGAGGATATGATGAAAGTGTGTTGCAGACATTTGTGAACAGTTCATGATGAACCCATTATCCTGCAAGATTAATATGTACTAATAAGAACCCACCAATGCTATAGAAGTAGAAATACCAACATAAACAGTTTTGTACCATTTTCCCTTAGACTACTACATAGCATTAACAGTCCTTGTACATCTAGTCTGGGTGACAAAGAGATAAAAGTAAAACACAACACCTCCCTTCCCCCCAAAAAACTTACAGTGAGATTCCATTTCACCCTAGTTGGCAATGGCTATGCTAGAAGAAGAAAAAAGTTCTGTAAAGGATATAGAGAAAAAGGAACCCTAGCCCTGCTGCCACCATGGGAGGGGCCTTGGATGTGGGAAGCCTGGGTGAGCTGTCTGGGTGCCTCGGTTCTCTGGCTCTGCCCCTCCCCCCTCCTGCAATCTCAGGAATGAACCTGAATCCCCAGAAATCTAGGGAGATTTGAAAATGACGAAAAGAAGAGGCAAAATGCAATCTCAGCCGAACACCCCACACAGAACCAGTCCAGGAAACATCAACATGGAATAACATGGAAGTCACACACCTGAAATCTCTGAAATGATAGCAAATGAAGTAAAGAACTAACTACATCAGGCTGTAGAGGAAATAGGGTCAGAAATAATTGCTCAGGTAAAAAAATAAATGACGACCACAATGAAAGAATTGCTGGGCATATCAAAAGAAGACACAGATAAAAAAAAATAGAGCACAGAAAAATGATGGAAATCTTGAATGAACAGTATAGGAAAGAATTAGAATGCATGAAACAGATTCAAAGAGACATTCAGGAAATTAAAAATTCTATTGAAAGTTGAAAGAACAGCTTGAATGAAACAGAGGATAAACTCTCAGACCTTGAAGACAGCATTGCAGCTAGTGATCATGAAAGAAAAGATCTCTTAAAAATAACAAAGGAACAGCAAATAACAATTCAACAGCTGCAAGACAAGGCAAAGAAAAACAATATAAGGCTGACAGGTGTCAATAAAAGAAAAAGGGACAACATGAATGACATAAAAAGATTATTTGCAGCAGTAATAGCAGAAAATTTCCCAAGCATGGGACAAGAACCTTATATACACATACATGAGGCATATAGAACCCCAATTAGCCATCCAAAATAAATCTACACCTGTAAGAGAAATTTTCTCTAGTAACAATGATACATGAGCTGTACTAAACCACCCGCCTTTCCCCCTTCTGGGAGTTAAGCTGTTACAATGTGTAGCCGCCCAAGGACAGAGCAAACCAGAGGGCCTGAGCTGTGAAGATAAGGACAAACCTCATGACTAAGGAATTTGTAAAATATGCCTTTCCTGGGCTACTTCTGTCCATATTAGGAAACAACCTCTGCCTTTAACCCCAGACCTCCACGTAGCTATTTCCCCCAATGAATGTAAAAGCCCCTTTCAAAGTAACCAATGCCATCTGCTTCTGTAACTGCGCTTGCAAAGACCCCTCCTCCCTTTGTTCTAAAACATATAAGCCCTACTCGGGCCGGACTCGGGGCTCTCTGTTCCTGTGTGTTCAGTGAGCCCCACGCATGCCTGGATAATAAAGACCCCTTGCGAATTGCATGAGTGAGTGTCTGTTGGTGTCTTCCTATACGCGGCGGGCATCTGCACCCCCACACACCCAGACACATAGTAATCAAAATCCCAGAAATTGAGCAAAAGAACAGGATATTAAAAGCTGTTAGAGAAAAAAAAAACAAGCCCATCAGAATCACAGCACACTTCTCACCACAGACCATGAAGTCAAGAAGAGCTTCGAGTGAGGTACTTCAAGTCCTGAAAGAAAACAACTTCCAACTCAGATTAGTGTACCCTGCAAGGCTATCTTTCAAAATTCATGGAGAATTAAGATACTTCCATGACAAATATCAACTGAAGAAATTCATGAGCACCAAACCAATCCTACAAAGAGTACTGAAATAAAAAAGAGCACTGAGATAAAAATGACCACAATCTCAAGACCAACAAGAGAAAAGAACTACCAAGCAATGTAAATAGTTAAACAGAGGGGGAAAGTACAGAACCAACAGTGGAAATATAACTTGACAAGCAAAAGTTAATGCATATCATTAATAACCATTAATATAAATGGCCTCAATTCACCAAGCAAAGGAAAGAGACTGGCAGAGTGGATCAAGAAACAAAATCCAACAATATGCTGCATACAAGAAACACATTTAACTCAAAAGGAAATATATAGACTGAAAGTCAAAGGATGGAAACAATACTCCATGAGACAGGAAACCAGAAAAAAGCAGGAGTAGCTATTCTGTTTGCAGACAAGTTGAACTTCAAACCAACAATAATCAAAGAGATAAAGAAGGTCACTATATTCTTATTAATGGAAAATAGCAAGAGGAAGAGATAACAGTTATAAATATGCACCAAATGTAGGAGAACCCAATTATATAAGGCAAATTTTAACAGACATGAAAAATCAAGTAAGTAACAAACAATTTTAACAGGTTTTTTAACACCCTATGGTCACAGAGATAGATCAACTAGACCAAAAACCAACAAAGAAATAACAGAACTAAACCAAACACATGAACAAATGGACTTAGTAGACCTTTACAGAGTATTCCACCCAACAACATTAGAATACACATTCTTTTCAGCTGGACATGGGACATTCTCTAAAATAGATCACATGCTAGCACATAGAATATGCTTAAGTAAATGCAAAGGGATTGAAATTATCCCATGCATATTATTGGACCATAGTGCAATGGAACTAGAAGTAAATGAAATTGCAAAAGCTCCATAAACACACGGAAGTTAAATAATACCTTACTGAACAACCAATGGGTCAAGAAGAAATTAAAGTAGAAATTGAACACTATTTACAAACAAAAATGCAGATACAAACTGCCAGAACCTGTGGGATGCAATGAAAGCAGTCCTCAGAGGGAAATTTATAGCAGTGTATTCCCACATCAGGAAAACAGAACGAACACAGATAAACAACTTTATGTTACACCTCAAACTTCTAGAAAAAGAAGAGCAAGTTAATCTCAAAGCCCGAAAAAGGGAGGAAATTATAAAGATCAGAGCAGAAATTAATGCAATTGAAACTAAGAAAATAATACAAAGAATTAATGAATCGAAGAGTTGGTTCTTTGAAAAAATAAATAAAATTGATAAATCTCTAGTCAACCTTATCAAAAAAAGGAAAGAAAACTCAAATCCATACAATAAGGTGTGAAAGGAGTGATATCACTACAGATCCTGTAGAAATTCAGGAGATCATCAATACCTACTGTTATGGTTGATACATTGTGTCAACTTGGGGAGTCTAGAGGTTTGGCTGAGTGACGCAGCAGGAAGCCAGGGTGCTTACTTTGTACACATCCTGAGCCTGTGGAAGAGGAGGACCTGGAGATTGTGTGAGAGCTACACACCCCTGGGTGGGGGTAGCCTGTTTACAATGTAAGGGAAGAGGCTGCTTGCAGCCATTCCTCCCTTTTGCTGGTTTTTGCTGTGTGCTGCTGCCATGAACATTTGCTCTCTGCCATGTGCCACTCTGCCTCAGAACCAGCCAAGTATGGACTGAAACCTCCACAAACAGTAAGCTAAATAAACCTTTCCTTCCTTCATTTTGGGCTTTGGGTATTTTGTCTCAGCAACGAGAGAAAAGTAACCAAGACACCTACTTTGAAAACCTTTATTTCTAGATACATATGAATTACCAAAACTGAATGAAGAAAATATAAAAATTTTGAATAGCCCAATATTAGCTAGTGAAATTGAAAATGTAATGAAAAACTTACCAATAAAAAAAGCCCAGGTCCTGATGGATTCAGAGCTGAAGTCTACAAGAAATTTAGAGAAGATTTAATACCAATTCTACTCTAACTTTTTAGAGAAATAGAAAGGGAGCAATTCTCCCAAACTCATTTTTGGAGGCAAGTGTCCTGATACCAAAGCCAGAAAAAGAACTAAACAAAAAAGAGAATTATAGGCCAATTTCCCTAATGAACATAGATGCAAAAACCTCTATAAAATACTAATAGAATGCAGCAAATCATCAGGAAGATAATACACCATGCCAAGCTGGGATTGATCCCAGGAATGCAGGGATGGTTCAATATATGCAATATCTGAAATATTTCAGATGTTGCAATATCTGAAAATTGGTAGATGACTAAAAAAACCCCAACAGAATAATAGGAAAAAAGAAAAAAGTAGATGACTCAAAAGTATACAAAATTTAGTCACAAAAATCATAAAAAATTCTATGTCTAGGCAAAGAATTCAATACAAGAAGTATATAGGATCCCAAATAGCCCCAACCAGAAAAGAAGTTCTTTTAGACACATCAATAACAAATTTCCAGAAATTAAACACAAAGAGAGAATACTAAAATCTGTAAAATAGCAACAACAATTGAAAAGATAAAGTAAGCCCAAATAATCTAATGGCATTTCTCAAGGTCTTGTAAAAACAAGAACAATCCAAATCTGACATCAATAGGAGAAAACAAATTATAAAGATCATAGTAGAAATTAATGAAACTGAGACTAAAAAAAAAAAAAAAAAAGAATGAATTGAAGAGTTGATTCTTCAAAGGGTAAATAAGATCGATAAACCTTAGCCAAAATTACCAAAAGAAGGAAAGAGAAATGTAATTAGAAAAAGGAAAATGTGGATTAACTAATGGTTAACTTATAACACCCAGCTTATCTGAACCAGTGTGGTGTTGGGTGTGGAAGGCCGACCTGAAGCTTGTTGCCAATGACATAGAAGGAGAACTGGAAGAGAAGATGGTGTTCTGTTGATTCTTCTGGAAAAGCATGTCAACTGGTTTTCTGATATGAACTTGGCTGTTCTCATCACTGCAGGACCTCAGGTCCATGCTGTCACTGAGGATGGCTGCAGTTCTTTTTGGGGGAGCTCTGGTCCTTACCTTGAGCATTGCTTCCTGGCTCCAGTGCAGATTCCTCAGCCTGCTGGCACAGATCTTTCATCACACTGGTGCAGACTTTCTAGCTTCCACCACTGACCTTTGGACCTTCTCAGTGCAGATCCTTGACACAGATTTACATGGGATATTGTCCTGGGCTCTAGACCTCCACCTGGATTTGTGGAGGACATTGCCATGGTATCCAGGCCCTCAGCTGGATTCTTTGGGTCAATAGTGCATAGACAGATCTCCTGAACTCCTTTGCATTTGACCCTTTGGTGAACATTATAAAATAATCCTATAAATTTTGTGTTCTGTATTAAATCTTTTCCCTTTTAAACCCTGACTACAACAAAAAGCAAAGTCACAATAGACACCACCAAAATCCAGAGGATTATAAAAAACTATTACAAAAACTAATATTACAATAAATTGGAGGACCTAGCAGAAATGGATAAATTCCTAGATATATGAATTACCAAAATTGAACTAAGAAGATATGAAACCCTTCAACAGACCAACAGTAGGCAATTAATGGAAGTAACAAAGAAAGCCCAGAATCCAATAGATTTATGGAAGACTTTTGTCAGAAATCCAGGGAAGATCCCTAACAGCACTTTTCAAATTCTTCATTAAATTGAAGGGAAGGAGCACTGGCAAACTCATTCATGAAAGCTAGCATTGCCTTGATACCAAAATCAGACAAGAACTTAACCAAAAAAGGAAAACTACAGGGCAATCTCCTTAATAAACATAGATGAAAAAATCCACAAGATACTTGCAAACCTAATGCAACAAATCATTTGAAGGATCATATATTATGACCAAATTTTCTTCATTCCAGGGATGTAAGGATGATCTAATATACATAAATCAATAAACATAATATCTCACATAAGTAAAAGCAAGGAGAAAACCCACACAGTCATCTCAATACATACAGAAAAAGCCTTTGACAAAATCCAATGTTCACTCATGATAAAAACCCATATGAAAATAGGGATAGAAGAGTGTTACCTGAAACTAATAAAAGCCATTTATGGCAAGCCCACTTTGGTGATTAGTTGAGTGTCAACTTGAGTGAGAATGCCCAGCTGAATTGAGTCAACATGGTTCTGGGCATGGAAGATCCACTTTAGGCAGGATTGTTGTCAGCATGGTACAAAAGGGAGAATGAGAGGGAGGGATTCAGTTAATTTTTCTTAGAGGAACTGCTTTTCTTTGGAGGAGTTTGGCGATTTTTCTTTTAGAGAGCTCTGGCTGTTTTCTTTCCTCAGGGGAGCTTCATCCTCATTTTCATCTTGTACATCGTTTCCTGGTTTCCAGTGCAGATCCCTCAGCTTCCTGGCACAGATCCTGCAGCCTTTTGGCACAGACAATTCAGCTTCTGGACCCTGGGCTTTTCTGGTGAAGATCTTTGGTCTCCCACTGCAGATCCTTCAGCCTCCTGATAGAAACTGGCATGGGACATTGTTGTGGGCTCTTGGGCCTCGACTGTATTCTTTGGGTCTCTGGTGTGCAGACACACATTTTGCACTCTTCTACATATGACTCTAGTAAGCACTGATTAATACACCCACTCTAACATCACAATGAATGGGGAAAAGCTGGAAGTGTTTTACTAAAATCAGGAAAAAGCCAAAGGTGTCCACTGTCACCACTTCTGTTCAGGAAAACAATCTCATTCTTGATAGCTTCAAAATAGTACTTCTACACACAAATACAAATAGTGCTTGAAACTTTAGCCAGACCCATCATGGAAGAGAAACACATTAGATATATATAGGCAAGGAAGAAGTCAAACTACCTTTATTGACACACGGCATGATCCTTTACATAGAAGACCTCCATCCCCCAACCAAAGAAACTCCACTAGAAGACTCTCAGAACTAATATATAAATTTAGCAAAATAGCAGGATAAAAAAAATCAATACACAAAAATCAATAGTGTTCCATATACCAATGGTATACTCACAGAAGAAGAAATCAGGACTACAGTCCCACTTGTGGTATCTTCAAAAAAATTTAAATACCTAGGAAATAACCTAAACAAGGAAGTGAAAGATCTCTATAATGAAACCAACAGTACTCTGAAAAAGAGACAGAAAAAGACATGAGAAAAGAGACATTCCTTGTTCCTGGGTAAGCAGAACAAATATTTTCAAAATGGCCATATTGCCAAAAATAATATATAGATTTAATGCAAGTCCAATCAAAATAGCAATGGCATTTTTTGCAGAACTACAACAAAATAATCCTAAAATTTATATGAAACCAGAAGAGACTCAGAATAACCAAAGCAAGACTGAGCAGTGAGAGTAAAGCAGGGAACATCTCAATCCAGATTATAAATAATATGATGAAGCTACAGTGATAAGACAGAATGATACTGGCACAAAAACAGCCATATGGATCAATGGAACATATCTGATACAGAAACAACCTTTAGCCCTCTGATCTTTTTATTTTATTTTTTTATTTTTAAGATAAAAGAATGGAGATATATAAACCAGAATATCACAAAAGCCATTACAGAAAATACCTGATTATAGAGAAGATAGTAGGGAATTGGCACTGGATGCTGTATTACATAATATTATCTTTGCATTTGTTAAAACAGAAACAATAAAGGAAATACTAAATTATAGGGAGGATAGTGGGGAATTAACACTGGTTGCTGTATGACATCATGTTATCTTTGCATTTGTTAACTCAAAAACAGTTAAGGAAATAGCAAATTACAGAGAAAATAGGGAGCTGACACTAGATGCTGTATTATATACTGTTATCTTCGTCTTTGTTACTCAGTTATACAAATGATGGCTCATTCGATTAATCAGTTTTCTCCACCTCATCTCCATTGTTCTACCACCCTTTCAGTTGTCTTCCCATTGGTAATAACTATACTTTTTGGTTTATTTACTCCCTCCTGCTCTCCCATTGGGAAGAGACTTGGCTGCTTATAATTATGCTGTGTAAAACACGGGTGTTCACAAATTGCTATGGCAGGAGTTGGAGAAGCACCCATCCTCAAAGGCTATAATTGGCAAGCCCACTCAGCCATCGGGTGTCCAGTGGAGTAGACAGGGTTACATAGTGAACCACCAGGCTCTGCCTTGATACAGCGCATCCGCGTCCAGAGGCTCAGGCAAGTCTTTAAGGCTGCTTTCACGAAGGGCCGGTGGTACCCCCTGGCTCCACCCTGGGACCATCTCTCCTGGGGGCTGGGTGTACTCCTGGCTCCGCCCCAGTGTGGACATTGCTTTTGGGAGTTGGGCGAACTGGGAGGCCTCTCCCCCCACAGGCCGCAGAGCTCCCCGCTGAAGTCCCTGGTGTCCCCTCTGTAGGCATCCTATGACTCTTTGGAGACTATTCCTACCCAATTAGTGAAGCGGGTCTGCACCTTAATTCCATGTCTTCACCCCCTCCCACCTCTTCATCTCCAGTGTTGCCATTACCCGCCCCTTGCGGCTGGGCATTGGGTGCACTTATGTTGCTGGGCACAAGTGGCCCCATGAGGTCTTGCCCACCTGTGCTCACTGTGGTAGTCCAGGGTGTGTACTAAGTTTAGTTATTAGTTCAAGGAGAGAATTGGAGGATTTTCTCGGGTCTGCTGTGTAGAGTATATTGTTGTCTCTCAGGCTCCAGGACTGCTGCTTTTCATGTAGTTTGATGCTGTGGGTTCTTACAAGGTTCATATACGCAAGCAGTGTGAAGACCCTCTTGGTGCTCATATTAGTAGTTTAGGGTGAGTCCTGAAGTCCGTGGACTCAGCCGGTTGTTGTCAGACACACATGATGAATGGCCCCCCAGTCTCACGTTGGTCAGAGAGGGAGTTCAGGGTGGGTGCTGAAGCCCGGTAACTCAACTCATGTTTCCTGCTTGGTATTGGAATGGGAAGGGTGTGGGGCTGCGTGTCCCACCTCCGTCTGCAGCTCTCTCTTATAGTTGAGCTCCGGCTCCCATGTGTTTTATGGCTGGATCGCTGGGAGTTACTGTGGCGCTGGGGTCGCTTCCACTCCTCTCTGCTACTCTCTGCGGGTATTTGCTCACACACTGGAGAGGTCTGAGGCCATATCTTCCGGGCATGCACAGAGCTGGGTG
This sequence comes from Dinomys branickii, assembly GCA_004027595.1. NCBI lineage: Eukaryota > Metazoa > Chordata > Mammalia > Rodentia > Dinomyidae > Dinomys > Dinomys branickii. The sequence goes on from PVLD010003106.1 coordinate 144,479, forward strand.
TGGTGGGCTGCTCACTGGTTGCCTTGTCTCCGCCCTGCCTCAGGGCACTGATTGGCCCTCTGATCTTTGACAAAGGGATCAAACACATACACCGGAGAAAAGACAGTCTGTAACAAATGGTGCTGGAAAAACTGGTTATTCACATGCAGAAGTATGAATGCATCCCCGTAGATTCACTTTTTGGGAAGACAAAATAAAAATGCATCCAAAGACTAGGTATTAAAACAGAAACATGGAATCTGCTGCAAGATAGATCAGGTAAAACTATTGAAAGTTACGGGCATAGGCATAGACTTTTTGAGGAGAATCTCAGTTGCATAAGAAATAGAATAAATAATTAACAAATGAGATCATATCAAATTATAAAACTTCTTCACAGCAGAGGGAGCAACCAGCAGTGAAGAGATGACCTACAGAACGGGGAGTGAATACTGTCAGCTACTTGTTGGCCAGAGATAATACTTGGAAAATGCAGATAACCCTTCCAAATTAGAGCCCCTAAATAAGAGGCCCAATTTAAAAATAGGGAGTTGAAATCAACAGACACTTTTCAAAAGAAAAGGTATAAATGGCCAAAAAAGACATGAAAAAACTGTTTGGCATTTTTGGCCATTAGGTAAATGTAAATAACAATACTGAGGTTCCATCTGGGAAAGGGTATAGGAGAAGAGAGTGTGGAAGGGAAGTGCAGAGAGGGAAGAAGAAAGGTAAACAGATACGATCAATGTACGGTATGCGCTTGTGTAGAAATACCACTGTAAATCCTATTAATTTGTACACTCAATATGGTGAATAATAAAAATAAACTAAATGAAAATAATCAAAATAAACATTTGCATTTTCATAATGACTAATACTTTCATATGCTTATTGGACACACATATATTCTTTAGAAAAATATTGAAATCTTTTATGCATTTTTAATTAAGTCATCAGTTTATTATGTTATAAAGCTTTTTGGTATAGTTTGGGCAATAGATACTCATCAAATATGCTTTTCAATATTTTTCTTCTCTTGTGGATTATCTTTTCACTTTCTTCATAGTGTTCTTTGATGAATATTGTCTTAAAATATTGATGAAGTCAATGTAATATTTTAATGATTTACACTTTTGGTGTTGTATATGAGAGATAATGTCTAATACAGAGTCACTTTTTATTGAATGCTTGTATCTTCCCTCACCTCAATAGCTAATGATTATGTTGAAATACTATCTTCCATTGTGATAATGTTAAATTAGGGGATATGTCCTTTCAGATTAGGCCATGGAGGTAGAGATCTTCTGAATGGAATTGGTGTCCTTATAAAGAGGTCCCAGAGAGTCCCTTCACCCTTTGGCCATGTGAGACACAGCAAAGAGGCTATCTGTGAACCTCAAAAAAAAAAAACTTCATCAGACCCTGAATCTACTTCCATTTTGACTTTGGACCACCCATACTTTAGGACAGTAAGAAACACATTTGTTATTATCTAGAGCCATTCGGACTATAGTATTTTTTAAAAGGAGCTTGAATGAGGTTGAAGAGTCATGAAGACTTACAGCCATGTTTTCTTCTAAGAGCTTTATAGTTTTCAGTATTTGATTTAGATCCATATTTGATTCTGATCCGTTTTAAGATCCATTTTGTTTAGATATGAGGTAGATTCTTTTGCATGTGGATAGTAACTAACCCAGTGCCAGTTGTTGAAGAGTATTTTCTCTCCCATCAAATGCTCTTGACACCTTCATGTACAACAAGTTGAACTTAGATATATGAATTTATGTCTGGAGTCATAATTCTTCTTCCTCCCTTCCTCCCCCATTCCTCTCTCCCTACCTCTTTCCCTCCTCACTCTCCTCTTTCTCCTCCCCTGTCTCCATCTCTGGATCTGTATCTGTCTTTGCCTGTGTGTCTCATTATGCTAGGGATCAAACCCAGGGCCTCAGTCAAGCTACTTAGGTGATGTACTGCGTATCTACCTTTCCAAGCCCAGATGGGATTCACAATTCTGTTCCACTGATTTGTATTTATCCTCATGCCATTTCTACAGTGCCTTGATTACTTGTAGTAGAATTGTACAGAATTTGAAATTGGTAAGTGTGAGTGCCCCAGTGTGTATTCTTCTTTTCCAGTAATTTTTCCGTCTCCTCTGGGTCCCATGTAATTCCATATAAATTTAAGTATCAGCTCTCACTTTCTGTAAAACTGGCAGTTGGTTGGTGGCCTGGAAGCAGAAAGAGAGAAGGGAGAAGCTAGGGCCCGGAATACATTTTCCTAGTTCAAGTTCTCATTGACCCCAGCTCCAATAGGTCCAACCTCCTAACAGGACATTCGTCTATGAACTCATCAATGGATAAACCCTCTGATGAATGTAGTGCTCTCATAATCAAATTACCCTTCACAAGGCTCACCTCTAAAAATGTGAGATCTCTGCAGGACATTTTAGATCTAAGCCATAACACTCTGCTCCTCGCTTTCAAAAGGTTCATGTTGATCTCATTATGCAAAATGCATTTAGTCCATCTCTAATAGTCATCAAAGTTTTAACAGTTACACCATTGCTGAAAAGCCCAAATCCAAAGTGTGCTCTAAGACTCAAGGCAAACTCTTAGCTATAAATCCTCATAAAAATAAAAAAGAAAGACACATTCTTCTAACATATAGTGGCACAGGTTCAATATTACCATTGCAAAAGGGAATAACAGGGGAAATAGAAAGGAATTGGATCAAAGCAAGATGAAAACCCAGAAGGACAAATATTAAATCTTATAGCTTCATGTCCAGCATCAGCAGCTGGTTATGGTGAGGTGTGAATTCCAGCGGACCAAGGACTCAGGCAGCTCCACCTCTATGACCTTGCTGGTTGTGGCCCACATGTCCGCTCCTTTGGGATGGCTCTGCTTGCTGCCTGCAGCTTTCCTCAGCAGACTTTCCACATTTCTGGTGTCTCCAACTTCCCAGGGTTTCCACTGCACCTTTGACTTCATTCTCATAGCTTCAGGTGTCACTCTCTCAGGGCTCCTGTCAAGAAATGTGACCTGCCCACACTTTTTGTCTGGCTTCCCAGGCCTTCTGAAATCTTGGTGGAAGCCTTCACAACCCCATCACTAGTGCATTCTGCATGTCTGGAAAACCAGCATCATGTGGATGATGACAATGTCTTCTGCCAGCTAGAGAAGGCCTCCTTGGATCGCAGCTGCTGTGGCTTCTGGTGTCTAGATGGATGAATACACTGAAATGAGTCTTAGGGAACCAATTCCCTAAGTGACCCTGTAACAGTAAATAGCCCCACCACCATTATACATCAGTTTCTTAGTTGCCCAGGTAATAGTTCCTGTCCAGTTCTGGTTGTTTCTGTTTCTTATAAACAGCTGGTCACTGTGATGCACATTATGTAAAGTAATCCCCAATTGACAAGCCATTCTTCCTCTGTATTTCCTCTGCTTGCTTATCCCATATAATCCTAGACCACCAGAGATTAGGGCCTGATACTACAGGAATGATCCCAATCAGTGCCCCTCAGTGTAAATAAATCTGCCTCTAATCCTGGGTGTTGTTTCGGTGTTTCTGCTTGCTGTTGCAGCCCTTCTTAAGCAGGGGGCTCAGAGGGTCTTCTCAAGTAAAAGGTTTCTACTTTTGTAACTTTGAGCTTGTCCTGGTGAAAAATCACTTTCCAAAATGCCTACCTCTCTATATGTGAGACTTCTGGGGACATTTTAGGTCGATACAATAGCAGTGGGATATTGGAGTCTCTAACTCTTATATTAAGTTGTCTGTTTCTCACTTAAATTTTGTTATTAAAGTCTCCAACCGTTATTTTTTGAATTGTCTATTTTTCCTTTAAATTTGAGAAGTTTTTGTAGCATATATTTTGGAAAAAATATATATGTACATATAATTTTTGTGTGTCCTTGATGGATCAACCTTTTATCATTATAAAGTGTCATAAATTGCAACAATATCTGTCTTAAAGTCAATTTTTACATCTGGTTTTCTGTGTTGCATTTTGCTTACTATGTATTTTCTCACTCAAAGTTTAGTCAAATAGTATACAACTCTGCCTAATCCTTTACTTCCTTCTTGTGCAGAACTTCCAGATCTTTCAAAAGTGAGAACTTAAAGATCTTTCAAAAGTGAGAACTTAGGATGTCTTCAGGTCTTTGCTGAGCATTCTCCTACTCCTGTGGCGGTGTGTGGCCTCCTGCATTTCCAGGAATGTGTTAAAGCTTTTCAAAAACCCTATAGACATCCTATTTCTCAGGTTTTCTTTCTAAGCCTTTTGGTTAGTCTATAATTTGCCTCAGCTGTTATCCATTTCCTTAGGCAGCTGTTTGTAAAAAAATGTATTAGTACATGTTTGCAGTAAACAGTGATTCTATTCATTGTTGAGAATTAATACATGTACACATCTTAATTCTTTTTTATTTCCCCTTTCTCTTCTTGCTGCTGCTCCTCCCTCCACCTCCAGCAAACACTTCCCAGGGAGAGATGCTGGGAAGTTTAGTTGATATCAAATAAAGGCAAACACTTTGTGTAAGGTCTTTTAGGGATCCACTTGACAGGGTACAATATTTTTTTGAGAATGAGGTCTGTTCTATTGCTTTTTGAAATATGAGCTTCATTTTTCAAGGCTACGTGGAAGCAGATAATATGGTCTGGGACTAGCGTAAGTTAAATCAGAGCTCAACTTTCTTTTTTTAAATTTTTTAAATTATTTTTAAAATTTTTTTATTTTAAAAACAAAAGAATGGAGACACATGAACCAGAATAAGCCATAAACAATATCGAAAATACAAAATTATACAGAATATAGTAGGGAATTAGCACTGGATGCTGTATAATATAAAGTTTTCTTCACTTCTGTTAATACAAAAACAATTGAGGAAGAGGACTTCCGGGAAGATGGCGACCGGGTAGGCAGCAGAGAGAGAACCTCCCAGAGGATTACCACCCAAACAATGAAATATAGCAATATGAAGACAGAAATGAGGACTTCCGGGAAGAAGACGACCAGCCGAGAGAGCGAGTGCAGAGGGAAGAACGGCTTCAGCTCCTGAACCCGACAGAGAACGTGCTACTGGGACAAA